>JXCR01147941.1:186767-198610 GCA_002079205.1 Phalaenopsis hybrid cultivar
CCTTTTCTAATTTTCTAAGACTAGTCAATAGGAAAGTCCTATGGCTAGACCTAGGCTACTAAAGAAGTTTCTAGACCTCAACCAAAAGCGAGGTCAACAATGCCATTAAGCCTCCTCTAAGACATATGTGAGCCATACGAGCCATGCCCTATCACCACTCCAAAAAATAACAAAATGAGGAGACTCTTTCCAATCTCTCCTATAAACACTTAACCTTTCCCATGACACACCCTAACCCAAATTTTAGCCTTAATCTCTTGGATAAAGACTCAAACAAACACTTCCTCATGACAAATATCTGTCCTAGCCACCTTGGAAGTGACTCAAATCCACTCCCATGAACCAAATCCATGGGTTGACCAAAAGTGACCACACAAACCTCATTCCATTTAAATCTAACCCTTGGACACTTGTCATCACCCAATTGACTTCACTACTACCCAACACTGGCCTCCCACCGATGGATGGTGACCACCCATGGTCTGGTTGACCACCTTGGCCGCTAGAAAACCAAACTCGAAAGGCCACACATGATCAAAACTCAAAATTAAGCCTCTCCAATGTGGCTCATTCCCATTGGAGTTTATCTTCCACCTCACCTCCACCAAAGCACCATTTTCCTCCCACTAGACAACCATGTTAAACCTTAATTCTTGGCTTATCAATAGACAACCCTCTCATGGCCAAAGGGCACAAGTGCACAAGCCTTGAGGAAACTTGGTCAAAATTACTCCACACTCTTCCTACACTCACCCAAAGCTCATTCCGAACATTCCTAAGCCTTCAAACCGACCAACAAATCCTAATTTTTCCATTGAAATCTAGGGAATTTTTAGTCATTTTCCCAACTCTCTCAAAACTCCAAATTGATCTTTTCAAAAGCTTCCCCACATTACAAAACAACTTCCCCAATCAAAACCCCCCTCTCCCGAAGCCTCTAACATAGCTCAAGACCAAGCCCAATCCACCCTTTCATTTAATTCATACATAGACCCAACCACAAAGCAAGCCAACAATTAAAGGAGGTTCGTGGGACCAAGGCAAAGCTTCTCAACCCATCTAATTGAGGCCTCACCTCTTAGACAAAGGCTTAGCTTGAAAAATCCTATTTTAGCCTCAGTTTATTCTTTTGTGAAGAGAATGAACAATCCATGTCCAACCAGCCATATAGATGTGTTCGCTCAATTTACATGAAGGTGTAGGAACAAACTCCATGCCATTTGGTTAAGTATTGAGAGAGATCTTAGTGTATGAGTGTGGACAGCTCTTGGGTTAGGGTTCATTTAGGAAGATTAGTGGATGCCGTCCATTCACATGTATTAGAAATGAACTGTTCAGATTGCGGGGAATGAACAAACGATTTGACTTAACTCATGTTACCGCAGGTCCAATCAGCACACACGTGGAAAGCACAGTGAATGGAGAGCTGTTGTGTGGTCTTTTGTAGATGTCGAGAATACTGTGGAGCCAACATGCTTAAGTAGGAAATTAGGGTATTTTTGATTTAATTAAATACTTCTAATTTCCAAAAATTATATCTTGGTGTAGAAAACACAGAAAAATAAAATAAAAATACCATGTGCTCAGTGAATAATGGAGAGTTTAATGAACAAAAAATTAAAAATAATTATCTTATATTAATTTTAAATTAATAAAAAAACCCTAAAACCTATTTAAATAAAAAATAACTTAATATTTCTCATCTTCACTTTGGATTCTTACCCCTAATTTTTCCAAACTCAGAAAACACCTCTAACCTTAAAAATATTAATTTTCTATGTTAATCACCTCTATCCATTTAAATAATTCTAAAAATAAAATAAAAGTCATAAAAATATGAAATTAACTTTAATGAGTTCATTAAAGTCAGACGGCCGATTTAAAATTTCAAATTATTTTTTCTAATATTTTTATATTTAAAAGATCATTAAAATCATAAAAATATAAATATGTTTAAAAATATCTCAAAATATCTCTCATTAAAGAAGATAACCCTAAATTGCTCTCATAAAACTTTTAAGGTCAAAAAATGTATTTTAAACACTTAAATGTGTATTCTCATTATTTCTCTAATTACCTACTAAAAATTATATAAAATAAAATAAAAGTAAAAAAATATAAAATCAAGTCTAGTGAAGTCATTAAAGTTAGATGCAATTTGAAAAAATAAAATTGAAGTTAAAATAAAAATTATATTTTTAAGTATGTTCCCAATTAAAAATAATTTAAAAAATAAAAATGATATAAATATAAATATAAATATGTTTCAAAATGTCACAAAATGTTTCCTGATTGAAGACACTAACTTTGGATTGGCTCCATACAATTTATAAGACATAAAAATGTATTTTGAGTACTTAAATCTATTTTTCTATAATTTTTGGCTAAAATAATTCTAAAAAATAAAATAAAATTTTAAAAAAAATATAAAATCAAGTTCTCTAAGTTTATTGAAGTTAGAGATATTAATGAAAAATAAAAAAAGTAAAATTTTAAAATAAAAATATATTTTATATTTATTTATTAATTTAAATAAGTTAAAAAATAAAAAAAATTAAAATATAAATAAAAAAAATCATGAAAATTGGTCTAAGTTCCCTCAGACTTTTAACAACAACAAAAAAGTTTCCCATGGATAGAGAACATCTTTTAGATAAGTAAATTAACTAACATTGAAAATTCATAATTATGGATTAAAAATAATTATAAAAAAATATAATTTCTTTGCTGATGTCTTAATTAGACCATGAGTAAGAGGTCAGCAAAGTTTTGTGATCATTTAGATCAAAATGAAAAATTTATGAAGTACAAAACCCTAAGGATATAGTTGTAATTTGGGAATTTAACACCTTAACCCCAATTTAATCAAATTTTTAGGATAAACTAGAGGGAAAGGGTAATAAATTAAGATGATTAACTTACTGCGGTGATTAAAACACAAAGGTAAATGGGGTTGTAACCCATTCACAACATTTTCTATAAAAAAAAGGGCAAAATGGTGATTACTTCAATTGTTACGTATAGAAACAAATGAAAACTTGGATGATCTAGGAGTGAAGGGTATGAGTTAGAAGGTCAACCAACTATTGAGTTGAAGCCCCAACCAATGGTCAGGTCAAACACCTTTTACCAAACTTTTTAAAAATTACAAATCTACCCTTAAGCTTTAAGGGCTTGATAGTGAATTAGGTTTAATATCATTTGAGGAATAATTAAGAAACATACATAAGTAAGAGTGGGATATCTCAAAGAACTACAAGCTCAAACCAAACTGAGGGACAAGACTGTTAAATTTTCTAATGGTCAAACATACCCCTACAGGTGCTTAGTCATACAACTCTTAACATGACATTAAGTGAATAATCATTTGCCTTATTCATGTGCTAACTAAGATATTAAGATTACACTGAGCACAGTTGGAACCTAAAAGACTCCTAATATCATTGGAAAGATTAACTGAACGACATAGTAATACCCAAAAAACTTGAAATTGTACAAGGGATTCTAAAGTTGTTTAAGGTCATCCCCTGAACAATTTTTGCAAGATTTTGGACATTTTAGAGGAAATTTCGGTTTATTATAATTTATTGAGGAAAATCGTCCACAAAATCTAAGGATCCCCAAAGATATGACTCGGGACCCTTAAATCCACATATTAATAAAAATACCCTATCACAACTTAACCTACACTAAAATCCAATACTTAAGAGTATGAGTCTCAGATATGGTATTCAGACCCTTGTGAGAAACTAATGATATTTTGAAATGAGAGAAGTTATAAGGACCATCAGATTGACATATAATTTGGACGTATTGGCGATATGGGTAGTGATGACAAATGCATATGGTGATAAATTTAGGATGACATAATAGTATTGTGTTTCCTAACCCGAGTATCTTGTGAGGGTATAGGATTGACACTACCGACATGCGATAAGAGAAAACCCTTGCTTTCTTGGAGTGCCAGTGATTCTGACCAACAACGTAATTGACATGTGGACAATGTGATTTACAAAACATACAATATAATGAAAAAACAAAGATACATTTCTTATGGAATTGATATTTTGATGATAAAAAACTATACAACTTACTTACATTCATGACAAATTATAAATTTCGAGTGCAACTTTCTAAATATCCACTTGTCAGTTACATGGGTTGGGTTAAGAATTGCTCTCCCTCAATTGTCTTGTGGGTAATTTCTAGTCAATGTCGGGTTTTATACACAAAGATTGTTGATGGTTGCCTTCAAAGCCCTTCAGGAGTGAAAAATCTTGAAATAGTTATGTTTCAGTCCCGATCTTTCATATCAGACTGTCACTTATTTTTATTTTATTTTATTTTATTTTCACACATGTAAATATTTACATACCTCATATTTACATTTTTAATTATATAATACTAACCCTATAATAGTAGCGTTGGATGAACAGGTACACACTTTTGTTTCCTTTCACTGCATTTTCCTTCTTTTATTGTACGTTACAGGCATGTTTTATTTATGCATAATTTATCATACCCACAACACACTTTAGGGTAGAGAACAGTAGGTCACATGTTTAGGAAAATCCTTGCAGAAAGCCCTTAGGCTCAACAATAATTACATGTTTAAACAGAAACCATGAACTCTAAACTACAACAAGCAAGGAGCTTAAGCCAAGCAGTGGACAACTTCGGACAATAAATCAAGGCGAGACGTGGAGCCGATCTACTCCAGAAAAACCTTCTTTAGCTTTAATATCAATGAACCTATAGAACTTCGAGGTCGTTTGTCTAGCAAGACGTAAATCCTCACACTATCTTTAAACTTCTGTAAAATCATGTTGTGTAGTATAAACCCTAACTCTTTTAGAATTCTGAGGTTGTTCGTTCGATATGACATAAACCTCATATCTTTCTAGGCTATTTGCAAAATCGTATGTCGTACAAATGTAAGCCATAAAAATTAAATGAATTGTATGATTAAAACATCAAATAAACATCATCTTAAAAAACATAAAGCCAAATAATAGGATAGCTTGAGAAGTCTTTGAAGTTTTCCTCAGAATCTATGACATCCCCTACTTCTCGTTTATTTAGATTCCAAAACTAAATGTCCTCATTTGAGCCTTTCCCCTTAAATTTCTTATGTCCAACCTTGAAAGCTAAACTTCAAATTTCTTGAAGATAAAATCCTTGATCTTAATGGAGAGTCTTCTTACGTGACTTCAGTTGGGGCTAGCCCTTATAGTGAATTAGTAACCCACATAATCTAAATCTTATTTAATCTCTTTGTATTAGATAGGAGAATTGTCAGTCATAAAGTTCACAGATCAAAATAGAGTCATAAATTTCTTAGTTGAATAGTTAATCCTAGTAATAAGTGATACACTTATCTTTTGAGATAATATATCACTTGTGGTATTGTGTTTAACTATCTAAACTATTAGATATATGAGATCTGTTTGGTCTCACCTTTAAAATTAAAATATTAATTTTCAAAATCAAAATTATATATATATATATATATATATATATATATATATATATATATATATANATACATATTAAATTGAAGTATTTTCAAAACAATAGACAAATTCCAATTTGGCGATCGACATTGATCCATTTAGATAGCCTTCAAATCCATTAGAGCAAAATAAATTGAGATTTTGAGATTGACATGTTTGATAATTCTATGCAATCAACGATGTTTGAACCACATTTTTTTTAACCATAATAAATTTTAGTTGTGGTAGAATTGAGTTGTCACTCGTCTTGATGAGTGATTCACCGAATTGAGCAGAGTGAACAATTACTGAATTAGTAGAATTGGCAATGAGCAGCAGAAGACAAACATATCACTTGTTGTGGAGCACCAAGTCTCTAATACCATGTTGACATGAAAATAAAGCTTAAGAAAATACAAGATACAAGCAAGTAAAAGAGATGAATAATAGGAAACCAAAAAGATTGATAAATTCTTCATCACCTTCTCTCTTATGTATACAAATACTTATACTACAGAGTAAAATAGAAAATATCATAGTTAACAACATGTGGAATATAATANTAAATTGAAGTATTTTCAAAACAATAGACAAATTCCAATTTGGCGATCGACATTGATTCATTCAGATAGCCTTCAAATCCATTAGCACAAAATAAATTGAGATTTTGAGATTGACATATTTGATAATTCTATGCAATCAACTATGTTTGAAACACATTTTTTTTAACCATAATAAATTTTAGTTGTGGTAGAATAGAGTTGTCACTCGTCTTGATGAGTGATTCACCGAATTGAGTAGAATGAACAATTACTGAATTAGTAGAATTGTCAATGAGCAGCGGAAGACAAACATATCATTTTGTTGTGGAGCACCAAGTCTCTAATACCATGTTGACATGAAAATAAAGCTTAAGAAAATGCAAGATACAAGAAAGTAAAAGAGATGAATAATAGGAAACCAAAAAGATTGATAAATTCTTCATCACTTTCTCTATTATGTATACAAATACTTATACTACAGAGTAAAATAGAAAATATCATAGTTAACAACATGTGGAATATAATAGGCTTGTTATAGGAGATGTGTATCAGCATATGTTATGTCATTTGTTGTAGTAATGATTATATTTCGTTATCACATATGCAAAAGTTAATCATGTTTTAATAATTCTTACTTGAGGTTTAAGAATCCAAATCTTCATCTTTAGCATATCTAACTCTAATTACAAACAACCAATTTTTTTATGTAGCATCTTTGATTGAAAAATCGTCTCAGATATCAAATTAACCATGTCAATACTAGAATAACCCTCGACATTGTGCTTAGGAGATGTTATTATTGTTGTTGTTGTTATTATTATTATTATTATCACTATTTTGTTTGTTTGAAGGCAACATGATTGCTGAATTATTTTAGGACGTAGGGTCCTGTACCGTTCGCGGATACATAAAACCCGACAAAAGATCTTGTATAATAGAAGGGTTGCCATAGAGAGAAAGAAATGGACGAAAATAGCTCCACCAAAAAAATCTTATAAATATTGGTGATTATGGCTTTTCGATAAGCTTGAGATTGAGGGCTCCTCGAAGGTTCTTGGACTTGTAGGATCAGAGAGAGAGAGAGAGAGAGAGAGAGAGAGAAGTGCAAGGGCCATGTTTCACAGAAGGAACCCCCTCCTGAGAGAGAGAGAGAAGTGCAACGGCCATATTTCATAGATACAACCCCCTCCTCTCTCCTTGCTTCTTTCATTAAATCAACTATATAAAAATAGATTTTTTTTTCTATAGTAGGACTTCTTCCCTATCTTCATAGGGAAGTTTCCATATAGATGTCAGATCTTGAGTTCTCTATGTTGACCTACACCTTTAGTGGGTGATTTGACAGTGTCTTTATACATCTTCATAACTCCCTCAAATTGCTATCATTAGAGAGGTAGGCTATGTTATCTTCTCGGAGAAGATACACCTTGTAGAGGAAGATGAATATGAACTAAATCGGCTGCTCAAGAAGATGTGCTCGATTCAGCCACTTCGACGGGAGAGCTTCGTTTCAGCCACTTTAGCAGGAGCGACAAGAGGACTTCAGTTGAGCCACTTCAGCGGCATGACTTCTATTTAGCCACTTCGACAGGAGGGTTGATTCATACATGGCAAAAATAAGAAACTTTTCAGTTTATCAGTAAATGCGAATATACCAGCAATGACCCGGTATTTGCGTATACAATGATTGAACCAATAGTACCTTGATGGGGTTGGCAAATCTTATTGATTAGGTGCACATATAAAACGTTCATCACATTAACAAACTCATGGAAGTCATGCTCCCCTTGAAAGCGTGAAACCGATATCAACCAACCACTGATTTATAACTGGTGAGCTGAATCCATTTGTCAGCGGTACAAATTTATAACGAACGGGCATTGGTCCACTTAGCACATGAGGAGAAAACAGATACGCCGAGCATATGATCATGGCATGCCTCCTTGGAAAACGACGGCAACATTAAGAGGAGAAAACAGATACGCCTCTATTGGTGGGTCCCATTGAGTCTGAGTAGTGGGTATCAGCTAATTTAGTCTTAAATGTTTTAAGATGCTACATTTAAAATAGTGAATTAAAATTTCTTACTTAGCACTGATTTAATTTTTTTATGAAAATGATAGATTAAATATGGTATAATATGAATGGTATGCCTAATATTTAAGAATTTAGAATATAAATTTGTATTAAATTGATCAACTTTTAATCATATAAAAAAATAAAATTTAATTTAATAATTAAAAAAACAAATATGAAGTACATTTATTCTAGTTTATATAAATAAAAATTGTATTTCTCCATGTAAAATGGAATAAATAAATATAAAAAAATTTTAATAAATAATTGTAAGAAGAAAACTTTTTTTTTTTTGAGATTAGCGATCATTGCTAGCCTTCAACTCTTCTATTGTTTGATGAATATATTTTGTTCATAATATTCTAAATAAATGATATGTGTCAGAAAGTCTGCAAAGTGATTATTTATCATCTTAGCATTGCACAATAATTCAACACATACTTAAGTAATTAAAGTGACAGACAGAGATACCATATGTCTTTTCAGGAAAAACCCAAGAAAGGGAAGAAAATTATGAGGTCTAGTCCAATTGAGAAATCTATTATGTAATGGTTAGTACACATGTTCACTTTTCTTATGAGTCAGAGAAGATAGAATTTAAAAATTGATGTACAATGATAGTTCAACAATAATATCCACAACAGACCTCTATAGTTATACTTGATTACTATGTAGACAGTAGTCCATCATGAATCTTGTTGATAGTGGTTATAATGCCAAGCTATGACAATAGTTAGCCATGTGGGTCATAGATGGTTGCTTTAGTAGCGTCTATTGGTCACAGAGGTTGTAGTAGAGAACTACATGAGCTGTGTTTTGTGTAGGCCATAGTTTGTCACTTAGGGCATAATAGGAAGTTATAATAACGTCCATAGGCTATAGAAGATGGAGCTGGGACCTATGGGTACTATGAGCCACGTATGTAGTTGGTCACATAGTTTGTAGCAGAGAGTTATAATAATATACATAAGCTGTAAAAGCAAAATTTGGGAACTGCATAAGTTGTGATAATGTCTATAGGTTGCATAGTTTTTATTCAGGAGCTACATGAGTTGTGATAACATTCATATGTCAAAGAGGCCAGAGTTGGGTGTTGTTGTGATGTGAAAACGTTCGTAGACCACAGAGACAAGATTTGGAAGCTATGTGAGTTGTGAGTTGCATATGTCATAGCGGGTCACATAGGCAATAACAAGGGTCTATTACAACATAAGTAGGACATAAAAATTGAAATTGGGAGCTGCGTGAATTGTGATTTGTGTAGACTAAAGTCTGTCACAAGGCTGTAGCGAGGAACTGTAATAATGTCCGTAAGCTACAGAGGTCGACGTTGGAAGCCGCATGAGCTATAGACCACGTAAGTCATATTTGTTAATGTAGGTTGTAGTGGTTGGTTGCAAGGGGAGAGCTTTAGGAGTTTGAAGGAGGTTGTCATATCCTAAGTATGATAATTGAAAGCGGTTATTATGGAGTACATTATTACACTATCTTTGAAAGGTGTCACTGCCTCGTATTTGGGGCGTTGTGATGCATTGTTTGCGTGGTTTATTGTTACGTCATCTTTTCAATGTGTTGTACATCGAATGCGGGGTGCGTTATTAAATTGTCTTTTTGGTGTGTTGTTACATTTTATGTAGGGTGCATCATTGCATCATATGAAGGGTGCTCAGTTTGACTACAAGTTTGTTGAAATTAGAGTATTGAATGATTTTTAATCTAAGCTTAAACATTTTTTATTCAAAAAATTGCCTTAGGATTCATGACATATCTCAAGATCCATGCTACAGGTCTCTTCAGATCAAGCTAAACAAAAAGGCAATAAAAGCTAAATGTATGATAACATTTTAGAGTTATCGTCCCAGAACCTCTTGCTTATGAATACCAACAACTTTCTTTCTCTTTTCCAGACTGTCAGATGGTATTCGGTTGTTCCCTAAAGCATTTATCGTTCATCTATTGGCTTTGTTCAATCAAAAAATTTATTGATGGTATATCAGTTGCCACATTATTTTTGAACGAGATTGATTTATCATAAAAAAATATCAGAAATTCATTCTTTCTCCTTCTTCCTATATATATATATATATATATATATATATTCTAGAAAAGGAATGGTCAGATACTATGATACGAGCCCTAACCATCACTCAAGCGCCTATAATTTGAGTATCACACTCACACCATAAACTCAGGGAGAATCAAACCCCAGACCAGAGGGGACTTACAACTGACAAGCGGATGTCTGACTAACTGATCTGAGTATGCGCGCACACGCACACACAGATATGATTGTTGAAATCGGAGTTATGGAAAATTTTTAATTGACGTTAAATTTTCATTATAAAAAAATTATCTCGCAATTCATGCCACACTTCAAGATTTATGCCAGATGATAAATTTGTTAATGGCGATTGATAAAATTTAGTTAAATATACTTTTAAGCTTAAAGATTTGTTTTAAAATAGTTCACTGTATGATCAACTTTAAATAAACCTAAGAACTTTAAATTTGCACTGATTAAAATTTAGTCAAATTATGCAGAACAAAATCTTTTTTGGTATTTTAAAGCAACGACAAATAAGAACATTAGGCACGCATTAGATGAGCACTATATATATATATATATACATTGACGTTGAACAATTTGAAAATTGTCGATTAGCTTCAAGCTGACATTAAGCTTTAAAATGAATTGGAATTTAGAGGAATGAATCATGAGTATCTGGAAGATGAAACAAAAGTCTTTGTAATTGAATGATACCAGCTATTGTTGTTTAAGACTGAACCGATCCGACAGCTAAGCCGGCACAATTTTTAATACAACGTAATCTCATTTTATTTGACTGTATATGCTGTTCTTTGCTTGAGCTCTCTGAAGTTGGCTTCCATTAAACTTTTTTTAATCTTATTTTGAAGTGCTCAGGTTTTATGCCTTATTATTTGATTAAAACATAAGCAAATCTCATTGAGTTGGTTATGTGTATACCAAAATTGGCTTTTAGGGTGAATGCACATGTTAACAAGCTTTGCAGGCCCATTAAAGAACCTTTTTTGAGACATTACAAGTGTTAACAGGTTCCATGAGCTTGAAAAGTTCATATTTAAAACACAAACATCACATTCCAATCTCATTTGCCGAAGTNAATTTGACTGTATATGCTGTTCTTTGCTTGAGCTCTCTGAAGTTGGCTTCCATTATACTTTTTTTAATTTTATTTTGAAGTGCTCAGGTTTTATGCCTTATTATTTGATTAAAACATAAGCAAATCTCATTGAGTTGGTTANGTTATTATTATTATTATTATCACTATTTTGTTTGTTTGAAGGCAACATGATTGCTGAATTATTTTAGGACGTAGGGTCCTGTACCGTTCGCAAATACATAGAACCCGACAAAAGATCTTGTATAATAGAAGGGTTGCCATAGAGGGAAAGAGATGGAAGAAAATAGCTCCACCAAAAAAATCTTATAAATATTGGTGATTCTGGCTTTTCGATAAGCCAGAGATTGAGGGCTCCTCGAAGGTTCTTGGAGTTGTAGGATCAGAGAGAGAGAGAGAGAGAGAGAGAGAGAGAAAGAGAGAGAGAGAGAGAGAGAGGAGTGCAAGGGCCATGTTTCACAGAAGGAACCCCCTCCAGAGAGAGAGAGAAGTGCAAGGGCCATGTTTCATAGATGGAACCCCCTCCTCTTTCCTTGCTTCTTTTATATAGAATCCACCGCCCCGCCCATCCC
>JXCR01147941.1:203403-233984 GCA_002079205.1 Phalaenopsis hybrid cultivar
GATAAGTCGATCTCACTTGCCAAAGTGGTTTGTTGATCTCATTTGTCGAAGTGTCCAGCTGATCTCTCATCAACTATCCATCGGGAATAGCTAAGTGCCGAAGTTAAGGTCAGTGTTAAAGAATGGACGTAAGTCCATATCCATTAATGAGCCGTTTTACATCCACATCATTATCTTCTCATAGGGATATCGTGAACAAACTTTGTATAATTTTATAATATCTATCTTTATGCTAGCTCGAACTCTCAACCATCAAGATATTGCCGGCTTTGGCCTAGTGACCTCACAATTTTTCTCCGTTGGGTGTAAATTCTCAAGAGGTCATCAATCCTAGGATTTCTGAAACATGAGCACGCTTAACATTGAAGTTTCTATAGAAATTTCACTGTTACACCAAAAGGCGTCTCATTGTTTACGAGTTTTTCTTTAATCTATTTAAAGAGTTTTACAATCTTCCCAACTTAAATGACTATTGTCCTCATAAGTTTTCTTTCCCGAGAATCATCCACCAGGTGGATAGAAATCTAGAAGTAACCAGCATTGATTTAAGAGGTGGCTTCCACCATGTAGCACTTTATCCCTTATAGGGTTCAAGAGGTGGCTCCCATGGTGTAGCAATTTGTTCTTTATGGAACATAATTTCTCTATTTCGGCTGGTGTAATGCTCTGATACCATTTGTGATAGCTCAAACTGTCACCCATAAATTTATTATTCGCTTTGGTTAGTGGCCTCATAGTTTGGCCCCATTCCTATAGCTTCACAAGTGGTTGCCCATCCTAAGATTCCTCCAGCATGAGCACAACTAACCTTGGAGTTTCCATCAAAGCTCTACCATTACACCAAAAGGTTGTTTGATGTTTTAGAGTTTGGCTTCAATCTACTTAAAGAGTTTCACAATCTCTCCCCTTTTGCAGTACTGCAAAAGTGAACAACCATTTATGAGCCATATAAATAGAGGCCTCTTAACTTCAAGGGGCTCTTAGATGGTTTATACCATAATCTAGATTTTATTCGCCATCATCTCAATGACATTTTAGATTATCTCTGACATCATCTTTATCCTCCTCCCCTCGAATCTCCCTTGGGTTGAGTGAAACCATGAAAAATAATGTGACCTTACGTATTAAATTTATTTAATATTATGAAAGTTGCGGTGAGCAAGGTGTTCAAACTAAAACCTAGCTACGAGATCTTGAGCACGGAGGAAAATGAAAAAAAGTGATGGATTGCACTAGGTTGTTTGTTATGCAATAAACTAATGGGTTAAAAGAGTAAATGAGGACAATGATACATGAGGCAATATAAAAAAACTCCATGACTCATTCTAGAGCCCATTCTAAGACATATACAAGATCATCAGGATTAGTGGTTCATAGGCAAAAGCTGTCGAGGAGAAGACAAAGAAGAGCTCTTGCCATGGCTGAAAAATGAAGAATATGATGAGATGTATGTACTAGGAGAAGAAATTCTCCACTCCTCCTAAAAGGAAGGGCAAGAGAGAAGAAAGAAGAAGAATTAGGAACTAGTAGAGAATGTTAATTAATAGAAGATCGNCTTATTAATAGAAGGTCGCAAAAACTAAAGTTTAACAGAAGTTCAGGATTCCATCTTTAGAGTCTTATAAGGGGAGAACCAACCCCTCTGATCTTGTAGCCTCATTTTAGTTAGTTGTATGCCTGCTATGTATAAATGTAGCCAAGAAGTGCCTTTTATTTTTATGACTATGAAGGAATCAACTTTACATTTGTTTAACAACTTGCCCACAAGAACCTTTGATTCTTTTAACAAGCTCAAGTAAATTTTTTCTCCCTATTAGCTAGTGCTCAGAAGCCACATAAGGATTTTGAGCTCTCCTGAAGGTCTGACAAGATGTCCTAGAGAGCCTCATAATTTTCATCACCAGGTTTCAGTGAGAGATGCTTGATATAAGAGATATAGTTCCCATTGTTGCTAACATGGTATTAGCCCATGACCTAAACGAAGGTCCATTCAGATATACTTTGGTCCTTAAAAACCAAGAACTCTAATTGAGCTTCTAGAATTGGCCAAAAACTAAATTTCAGCAAAGGAATATAATTATTTACCTAGCTCCTCTAAAACTAAAAAAAAAAAGGAAGATGATTTATGTAACAATATCAAAGAGATTGTAATGAGCGATGTGTTCGGCTCAGTACCGAGAGGGGGTAATAATAAGGTATGCTTCTATTTGTCACGATACCTCAATTTTGTCTTAAATCATTTAAATCCTATATAGACTTAAATCTCTTTACAAGGGGAAAGGTTTTTCAAAAAATCCAAACTCATTGTTATATTTCATTAAGCTCATACATTTAGTTGTTGCTTTATTTTCAGTTCTTTAACAGTAATTTTTAGTAAGCATATCATTTTAAATCTCTTATCTTTTTAATTTGCAATTTAAATAGAATTTTTGCAAGTTGATTTTAAGAGTTTTCGCATTCCTTATGGGAGCATGTTTTTAGTTTCAAGTACATGGAATGGATATTTAGAGAAAATAGGGGAAAAATGGAGCAAAATTGAAGATTTTTGTGTGGCGCTATAACGCCACCCCTTGGCGCCATAGCGCCGTAGACGACCAAAGATGGGTGTTATAGCACCCCAAATTGGTGATATAGCACCATTAACTACGTTTCTAGAAGATTCATTGAATTTGACCGAATTTTGGAGGGGTGTTTGAAGCAACCCTTGATTAATTTCTATTTTCTATAAAATAAGAAGAATTTGGTCGAAGTTAAAAGCCTCTTGGAGCCTCAAAACTTTAATTGGACGACAATACTGAATTAGATTTTTCATATTTTGTGATCAAGTGTAAGTGTGAGTGTTTTTTGTGTAAAGAAGTTTGAAGATTGATTAAAGGAAATTTCAGAAGTTTACTTGGGAAAAGACATAAGATACTTTGTATTTGTGTTTAAGTTTTTGTTGTAAGACTTTGATTTCAATGCAAATGTTTTGTTTTTGTTTAATCTCCATGAATTCCGAGTAGTTCCCTTTCTTTCTTCTTGCATATGGGACTTAATCTTGGGGGATGAGAATGATTTAAAGATTTCATTTTACACTTAAAAATTGTGATGATATTTTCATCGAATTTTCATTTACTTTACTAACTGACCACTTGTAAGTTTAAAATTTGTTGAGACACATAATGACCTAGGAGGCCTATAATTTCACCCAACTAGTGGATACCACACTTCATTCTAGACAGAGGCATTGCAATCACCTAAAAGGGAGTGCAAATAAATAGGGAGATAATTTTTGATGGGCGTAGAATTGATTAGTTCTAGAGTAACAGGCTAGAGTCTTATCGATTTGGCTTAAGATTTAGTACCCCAATGCTGAGATTCAACCATTATGGTGGCATAGGCTTAGGGGCATCTAGAAGTAAGAGGCTAGATAGTTCTTATGCGGAATCGAGATGTCAAGGAATCGGTCTTAAGTTAGCCAATGTTCTTTGCTAGCACCAGGATGGGGTAAAGAATAAGGTATGCTTCTATTTGTCACAATACCTCAATTTTGTCTTAAATCATTTGAATCCTACACATATTAAAATTTCTTTGCAAGGGGAAGGGTTTTCCATAATATCGAAACTCGTTGTTATATTTTGTCACGCTGTTACATTTAGTTGTTACTTTCTTTTTAATTCTTTAGTAGTAATTTTTATTAAGCATATCATTTTAAATGTCTTATCTTTTTTATTTTCAATTTAAATAGACTTTCTATAAGTTAATTCTTAAGAGTTATTGCATTCCTAGTGGGATCGAAACTGGGATTTTTGAGGAGAGTCCTATATTTCTTGAAACGATACGTATACTTGCATAGTATCCCTAGTGTGAAAATTTATTATAAATCATTACATTTATTCAAACTAGCCGCTACATATAATGAGACATATTTTCTGGCAAAATTAAGGAGATTAAAATTACAAGTAATTACGGGCCGGGTCATCCATCTATGGGCCTTTCCTTGTCGTCGTGTGTTTCCTCCGATAGCAACAAATTCCTTCAATTTCCCAACCTTGATGAGTTCCTTCACCAAATTTTTGAGACGTAACACTCCTCTGTGTCGCACCAGTGGTTCTGATGGTAGATGCAATAATTTTTCAAATTGTGAAGGGTTGGTGCGGTTTTTAAAGGAGGGGCTTCTTGAATTAATCCTTATTTTGAATGGCTTGGACTAGCTCGACCATTGATATATTTAGGGGTGTCAGAGTCCTACATCTCTCAGTACACGTGCGGTTATTCATAATACTAAGTCGGCAGCTGGTCAGAATGGTACCTTTGATAACTGTTGCCTCATTTATTTCCTCAGTTATCATAGGATCGAAAATGTTACCATTCTGACACTCACTGAGGTCTTGATGGCCCTGTGGTCTCTTCTCTTCTTCTAAATCATTTTACATCTGTGATCGACGATCAGATGATTCTAGTTTCGTTTCTATGGAGTCCATGAGGTCTTCTTTAGTGGCTATGTTATTGTTGGCCAGTTCTAAGACCACGACGTAGGATTTTGTTTTAAGTAAGTTCAGGTAATACCTGAATCTTTTGTTGCAGATTCCCTGCTTCAGGGCTGTCCAGGTGATGGGATCCTCCAGATCCTTTACTTCCAGCATTTTCTTCTGAAAACGAGTGATGTAAGCTCGCAGGCTTTTGTTCTTTCTTTGCTTGATCTAAAATAAAGTCTCAATATCTTTTCCTCAAATTTTGTACATTGGTAAAGTGCGCCAAGAAGAGACTTTTGAACTCATAAAAGGGTGCAATGATTTCATTAGGAAGGCTGTTGAACAACCAAAGGGAAAACTTCTTTAACGTGGTCAAGAGAAGTCAACACTTCTTCACATCATCGATCGGTAGGACTCCGAAAGATGATTCAAAGTAAGCCACGTGGTCGGTTAGATCGCTTTCCCTTTGTAAGGATCCAAGTGTAGGATCCTTAGCTTTGCTAGGGGTATAGTCTCCAGGTTATGCTAGGAGAAGGCGCTACCTGCGATTGGTCGAGCAGGTGCTTCCCTTCAATTTATCTGATGCCTAACCATTGGCATGCATTCAACTTTATCAGCATTGCGGGAGTCTCCTTGACTTTCAGCCTGACATTCGCTAATCGAGTCTTTGGGCATCGACGGTTTCTCAAGTGGCCCCCCATGGGAGCAAGTTTCTTGAGACTCTCGTTCCATGAGTGGTGGTTGAACGTCTATTAGAGTTATTGCCGCTCAAAGGTTCTCTAATTGGTTCATCATCTGCGTTTGCAGTGCTTGAACCTCCTCTTGTTTGGATATCTTGACAAACCATTTCCCTATTGAATTTCATGGATGCTATAGCTCTATGTGATTTTTCTTCTTCATAGTTTGCTCCGCTTCTCATCTGTGGCATGACCACGCTCATCACATCACCTTTAGGATATTGAATTCTAAACTGTCCTTCATGGATGCACACCCCGAGAGTACGAGCCAAAAGTAGGAGAGTGAGAGAGAATAAAGCAAACAAAGAATTCTAGGGAGAGGAGTTTAGGAAAAAACCCCTTTATACATCCTTTGATCTCCTATTTTTAGGGGTCCATTTTTACAGTTATGGAAATGAAAGAATGGTTATAGAAATCGCCTTTAATACAAATATTGTGTTAATTTAAGATTAGATTTGTGTTATAATCTGAACATAATGCAACGGCTATCAATCCTTCTACGGGTTGAGTTCGGTCAACTGAACCAGTTGGTGGAGCGTCGGTCGCCCTTGTCGAGGTGAAAGAGTCGATCGATTCGTATAGGCCGATCACCCTACAAGAGGCTTCATATGACCATAATTGCAAGCAAGATCCTCAAACTGGTTCTGCCAACGCCATATGTCGGTTAGCTTAGTCAAGTGGTCGGTCGTCAGATGGTTGGTTCACATCATGCTCATTTGGTTCGGTGCTTCGATTGTTCAGCTATCGTCGTTTCCCGTTCAATCTCTTCGAGATTTGTGCCAGTAGTTTTGGTGCATATAGCTTTATTTCGCTAGTGTAAAACTCTTTGATTCCAATTATTTTTGACATTGATGAGTATGTCCAATAATGATTATCTAAGAAAAAAAACTCTACTCTTTATATATATATATATATGTATGTATAACCACCATAGCAAACACTCGTTGTTAACCGAATTTCTGTATTGTTCACCAAAAAGTAAATTTTATATTTACAGTTTTAACTTTAATCTACTATCCTTTTTTTCAATGCAATCATTCTTAAAGAATAAAGTGAAGGATTCCTAACCGCATATTGTCATAAATAATTAGCTTCATATTCTTATCTGAGCTCATAGCAGTCCCCAAGCATCAGCATATTATTTAAAGGAGCTTCACTTTTGATCATGAAGCTCCAGTGGAAGATACTGAGAAACATCATGATAAAAATGTATAAAAGGCGAAAGCAAAAAAATTCCTCAAACTTTACTATCCTCCCAAGTTTCCTAATCTCTTACTTGCTCATCTGAAACTGAGAAACCTATATTCCAGTAGTCATCTTATCATTTCAACTTTTGTTGCATCTAATTCTCTTTTTTTATGGGACATTTACATCCATACCATCCAATTCCCATGTATTTACATATCCAATGTCTAAACTTCAAGTTTTACGTTAATACCACTGAAATCTATCATATTGCATAAAATTACCACCATTACAACTTGAAAAACGTGAAATAAACTTTTTTCAAGCATAGATATGGTGGAACGGATGAAAAATTTTATGTTTAAGTTTTAGATATACAAATACATAAAAATAAAGAATGAGTGGTATGTATGTAAATCAACATTTTATTAGTAGGGCAATTCACACACATACAACACAAGTCTTATTTATTAACATATCTGACATCTAAACTTCACTTTTTGCATTTATATCACTCAAAATTTTTATATCACATCAAAGATCTCTTTTTTATTTATTTTATAAAGCTGAAATACACCTTTTCATGCATGATTTATGACTCCAAAATATTACACATGAAAATGTTGAAGTTAAGCTGTTGATTTGTAAATGAATAACAGTTGTGTGGTTATAAAACTAACTTATATGACAGCAGTATCCAAAAACGATCAGGAAAGAGCATAAATATCTTTCCTGTCCTTACAAGTAATTCCATGTACAGCATTATCATTCACTGTCTACATCAAAGGCTGGCGAGCAACATAATATAATTAATATCGACAAATTAATATCTAATGATGTGACTGTAAACTTTGGTATAATGTATGCTGATAATAGACTGGCCAGGTGTTTGGTCCGTCTAAGCTATTGTAACTGAAGAAAGTGATGCCCAATTTTGTCAGGGAAATTGAAAGCTGTGAGAATATTAATTGTTGTTGCTTCCAGCAAAATGACAAAAGCTAATTACATAATGAAGAGTCTAATTGGAGGCAGCTATAGTTATTTGATAAAGTAGTTGTAAAACAACTTATAAGAAGCTGTGTCAATTACAATTTCTTTCTATAAATATCAAATTATAGCTTTCTAGCAGGCACCTAGTTTTGACATATCCAATTGCAAAACATAGCTTTTCACCACAGCATTTTAAAAAATCAGGTAAAATGTGCTTTTGCCAAATATAAAAAGTACGGTGTGCACCACACCTTCACCATTACTCTGTAAACGTACCCAAAGAATGAGTTTTGTGCTCAAACGTACACTGCATTGATTGGAAATATAAGAACAATTCTAAGGGGTTGAGATTAAGCACTCATTCGGCCAAAAAAAGAAAGAAAAAAAATTGAAGTTCAAAATATTATTCGAGATTAGTTTCCTTATATGGCAATAACTGAATATGGTTGAAATTGAATGGCACAATGCATTCGAGTTTTAATTTTGAAATTCAATTTCATTTTTGAAAGCAAGTTTTTATTTTGAAATTCCTTTTCATTTTGAAACTCACCTTCATAAATATTAGAATTTAATTTCATATAAAATGGCTTAAATAGTCATATGATAATTATATAAACAATTACATGCGTCCCGAACAGTTGCATTATCGACATTTATGATGTTAATGATTGCATCCCACCACATATTGATTCTCATGATTTCGAGTGCCCTTTCTGCATGGTTTCTTTTGTGAGTTCATGTACCATGGCCTTTGACAAGGAACCTAAGGTAATTGGCCTTGGTGAGTTTACAAGGCCTCATTCGATTATGCTATTTCCAGGATCAACGTAGTGTTCAGTCTAAACAACACTGATTTGGCCAGACACTGTCCTCCAGTCCATGAAAAATGGGTCTCTATTACCTTCAGAAAGATGAAGGCTTCAAAGTGACCTTTCAACTATGTTCCAGATATTAAGTTGTAGAGTACCAAGCCGCAACAATTTTAAATATTTGATGATTATTCATATGTTGTGGCTATTGATATTTGTCATCTGTTATGTATGTAAATGGGTGTCATTCAGTTATATAAATGTATCAAATGGTTGGATATGTTTATAAATAAATTGATTTTTCTTTTGTTTAAAAGTTAAGATCATTTTTGATTGAATGAATGTGATGCTAAATAAGTCTTGAACTCTTATTAAGATGATCTTTAGATGAACAAAAAATTTCCAGATTGACACTGGTCTAAAGACTCGTGAATTTGAATAAAAATTTCAAACTTCCAAAACTTGTTCTTAAAATTAAAAATCTCACTAATGCTGGACAAAGTATAATTCCTCCAAGGTGTCCTATACTCGGCGAAGCCAATAAAAGGAAAATTTTTCATAAACTCTTTAAATAAATAAATAAATAAATCAACCAACATTACTTTTCAAAAAAATAATCAATATATTCAAAGAAAACACAAAATCAATAAATGAATTTTAAACCTCAAACAACTTTCAAAACAAACAAAACATGATAATCAAATCAAAATCTTTCCTAGTCTTAAGGAAACAACCCTAAGACTATCTCGTTATTGTTCAGAAAAGGTATAATTTCCTCTATGGTATTCTACATTCAAGTATAGTTAAAAAACTTACAAATTGTCATCAAACATGCTTCTTCGATTCAGTCAAAAGTTAGAGACAACCTCATAAGATACCAACATGATTGGACAAGCCTGATTGGTTTCAAGTCAATTGAAACTAGTTTTGGAGATCAATCTTTTAGGCTAAATGTCTTCTTAACTTATTGAATACTAAAAGAAACTTATCTTTGATCCATTGGAAATTGGAGTATGGCCCACAAGCCTTATCTTTGATCATTATTACAATCTTTTTTCCAATATTTTCTCAGCTAGTTACATTGTAATATTTTCTCAGCTAGTTACATTGTAAATTTTTTGTACAATACTAAATAAGAAAATTATAAAAATCATACAATAACATAATATTTATTCAAAAACATACAACTATTTTTATATACTTTTTACACTTAATATTACTATGTGAAGAACTATGTAAATTTTATATTAGTTATTAACTATATAATGATGATAAAATGATAATAAATGGAAGTATATGATTCTGAAAAGTTTAACAAGGACCTGATATAATGACTTATGATGAAGCACTTGGGTGCTATCAAATAAAATCATAGAATAAGATTTACAAAGAATGATGATATTTGGAAGTTTTAATAAAAATAATATGGGAAGAAGGGTGATCCATAAGTGTAGCATGAAAAACATCAAACCATTAAGTGCTCTTATAGGTATTTACTTAAGTTGTCAAACAAATAATCACCTTTAATAGAGAATAAAATTAAATATTTGGAAATTGTATCTTAAACTTCAATTTTCAGTAGTCTTATATTGGATATGACATTTGCAAAGTAAAGAGTGTTGTGAGTAAAATCATAAGCTAAATAAAAAATAATGGGAGGTAATGTATTAATTTTTTAGATAACTACGAGCTACAAAAAATAGGGTTTTATGTTCAATGAACTTTGATTTAAAATGATTAGGATACACTAATGTTGATGTGGCTAGCAATGTTAAGGGCTAGAAAAGCACTACTAGGTATATTTACATATGAAGAGTTATGGCAACAAATTTGTTTCAAAGCTACAAAAAGAAAATTTCCTTTTCTACTAATAAGGCAAAGTCTATAATTATGATTAAAGGAAGTAAGAAGATAGTATTGTTTAATTTTTTTTGGGAAAAACTTATTTAGAAATATGAGAAGTGTATAATTATAATTGCAAATATGGGAACTTAGTTAGATATGTTAGTTTCCTTTTCTACTAGTAAGGCAAAGTTTATAATTATAATTGCAACGTTTCTAAATTTGTTTGGAAACTTGTCTATAGCTTCTTTGTTAGGAATTATGATGGAAGGATAATTACTTTTATAATGAGCTGCATTCAAGTTTCTAGAGGTTTGGGTGATAAATTATTTGGTAATATTCCTCTTATCACTTTTTTGTTTCTTTGTATGCCCGAGAATGAGGTAAAATACAATGATGCTTTGACTGATATTGAGTTACTTATAGGCAAATTCTTAGTTTCATTCTCAAAATCTTCAAATATGGAAAATTTAAAAAGCCTCTGAATTGCAAGTTGCTAAAGTTTTTTAAGAAGTGGGATTTACATTTACCTATGGAACTAATGTCAATAATCATTTTAGTTAAAATGTGCTTATGATGGATACTATCAAAATTAATGAGGTTGGAAGTTGGAAGGGTAATTTTGCCGGAATTGGTGTATCTGTAGAAATTACCAGGGTAATTGCTTGGCTTGGTTTCCAACATCTTCTTTCCCTGTATCTTCTCTGGTTGTGGAAGATGATTCCATTTTGAGAGTATGTGGCTAAAAGGTAAAGTTGGTATCGATTACAAACTGAGATGGAGTCTTTGTCATTATGGAAGTGATGTTCCTTGATGGTGGATTATCCTTATAGTATCATGTCATTAATGAAGAAAATTTTTTCATTAAGTGTTATTTTTTAGGTTATCTGGTTGTATCTTCATAGGAAAGGTAATCAACCTGCAGGTTGGGCTTCTAAATTGGGTTTTTTAACTCAATGCATTTTTGCTCATTTTTTACTAATTAAACTCTATATTCTCTTACATGGTGATAAGATGGATACTCCTTTTAATAGAAGAGTTCGTAGTTTTCTTTGATTTTTTGTTTGAGTTATATGGTGTGGAGGAGGATCTATAGGGTTTTTACTTGTGAGAATTCTATTTGGGTGTAGGTAGAACCTCCTGTCGATCATTGTATCTTTTAGTGGATTAGTTAGTCTTTTAGCTGAGATTAAAATTATTATTTAATGATAAATTACATTTAAGTCATTACCAATAGAATTGATTTGGTTTAGAGGATGTTATGAAATAATAAATCACATTTAAGTTCATTACCAATTTAATTGCTTTGGTATAGAGGATGATATTTTAATCCTTGAAAAGATTCTTATAAGCTAGAATCCTTTTAGAATACCAATGAAGACTATGTTGATCAATAAAATAAATTTATGAGTAAATTTAATTAAACTTCTCCATTATGGGTAATAAGTCATTGAAAAATGATGATTGATATATATCAAGCTAGAGATTATTCAGTTGTAGAGGCTAATCTCTTCCCTACAAAAAAAGAGTTATGTAAATTTAGCCTTTCATCATTTTAGAAAACTATTTGTTTTTTTCTTTTGCTACCTAGTTTTTTATTAATAAAGGGTGCAAGTTGTTTTTTTGTACCTAAAAAATTAGTTAAATTTTTTTATCCACAATCAAATGGAAGTAAAATCTTCATTGGTAGATACACGATATAGCTGTTAATTAGATGAGTGTATAAAAAATTCTTGTGACCTTACATGTAATAGCCTTCCTTGTTTCTTAATTTTTTCACTCTTGATATTTAAAATAGATCATGTGTATTTCTCAATAAATGACCCAACACAATAATCTGACTAAACCCGAATAAAAAATTTGAGTTTTTCAAGTATAAACCAAGAATATAGTCACAATTGACAATCGGGTTTGGTTTGACCCAAGAAAACCAACTATGACTAGATATTCACTCGCTGTGTCATTCATATTATTGCTTGGTTTACATTTATGTTAAAATTTAAAGTCATGGTGGCTCAACGAAAGACCTAAATTCATTCATGTTGTCATTGGGAGCGGAAAAAAAGTAGAAATGTTAAAGTTGGAAGTTGGAGTGTATAATCTAAAGCCTTAATCTCATTTCTTCTTACTCTGAAGAGTGGTGTCATAACCTCTTATCTCTCTCGAGAGACTTGTCTCTTGCCCTAGGATTTGTAGGTTTGTCTGGTCTCCTTCTCTTTCAACATCACATGGCCACTAATGGTTAGTCCACATCCTCACCATAGCATTAGGTATTTTATCCTCCATGCATTGTTGTTTCACATTTTATGGTTGTACAGTGTGCAAAGTGCAAACCTAGGATATGAAATCTTCTTCATCTCTTAAGTTCTTACCAGATTCTTTCAATTTAGCATTTTTGGTGAATAGTGAAATGACATGAATGCTTTTGTAAATTTTTTAAATAAATGGAGTTTTTCGTAGCTGTATGATTTGATTCATTGATTCTGTTTACTTTTAAGCACAAATGAAAAATAGGTTATGGGAAAATATGTGAAAGGTAGAAAGGTTAGGTACACATTAGTTTTTTTAAAGTCCAAATTCTAGATAAAATATGTGAAAGGTTGAGAAGGAAGAAAAGTTAGTTGCACTTTTTAGATTTTCAAATATAATTTTTTTCTTTTTAATTTAAATAAGCATTAATATTCATTTTATTAATTTTTTTAGATGGAAGATTCTAGTACATTTATTGTTTGCACTCCTTATGTTATTATAGAGCAAATTGCAAGGGAGAATCATGAAATTATAGAAAGAATGAAAGGGATAATGAGAAAATTGACAAAGGAGAAATGGATGGAGTAAGTGATATAACAAGTAAAAACAAAAGGAAATGAAATTCATCAATATAAGGTTATTTCAAGATAGTGCCGCTAGATGGTTATGGGAAGCAACAATAAATATGAACTTTCATTACATATTAATAAAGAACTCCACACAACTACTCAAAGAGTTGCACTTTTTCCATCCCGCTGCAAAATTACATCTTAAGGAATTAGCAGCAATAAAACCCATGGCATTCTAGCCTAGATAACAAATTATAACATGAAAAATGATTAAACATAGAGGGATCTAAGACTCATTGCTAGACTTATTAAAGCTTTGCCCTTGAAGCCACATTTTCTAAAGTTAAGGGACATCAATGAATAGTTCATAATTTTAATGTTATCCCATACAGATTATTTTATTTTACAAAAAATATTTTCAACATTTTGCTCAATTTTCAAGTTACTTGTACAAAGTTATCTACAATTTATGACACCTCTCAGTTACCAAAATATTGAATTTTTTTTTAGGTTAAACTCATACTCTTACTATAAAAAACATTCATAAACTCAAGTTCTAGCCCCGTATCCTTACTATGGAAGCCAACAAAGAATTGTAAACGTATTTAGGAAAATATAATTGTTAGCTATTTTCAAATTCACAAATAATAAGAGAATAATTTCAAGATGTTACCTTAGCAATAACAAAATTATTCATAGTATTTTAGTGCAAAATAGAATGTACCATAAATTAGGCATTTTTGTTATTTTAGTGTTTGATTTGATTTATCTATCTTAGTTATTTAAAATGTGATTTTTTTTTGGAAAATCGCTTGTCAGTTGCTTGGACATGAAAAATTGAGTAAAAATATCTTTCTTTTTAATTTGGATGAAAATAAATTGATTTCTTACTTGTGAGAAAGAGTTTATGTGTGGTCATCTCTTTTAGTCAATCAGATCGGGCAATGTGGGTTGAATTGGGGTCAAACTCGGTGCTAATGATTCGAGTTCGTGTAGAGCATTTTGACTTGTTGGGTTGGGTATATTTGTGTCAAGATGGTTTTGGGTCAAACTGAAACATGAACAAAAAAACCAAAATTGACAACCCTAATTGGGTTGCTGACCTTGTCAACTTGTTAACACATTCCAAATTGTCTACTGCTATTATTAATTTGACTTGAGATCACCACACCAGTCTTTTCTTAATGAGATCTTCATATTGCATCTTAATTTGATGAAATGTTCAATTTTGAACTAGAGAATTTAAGCATATGGAGACAATTTATTTGTCTACATTCTCAGTAAAATCAATTTTGATTGCTTATTAGAGCAATGTAGAAAGTTGGGATAATTATCATAACACTTGAGCCTATTTAAAAAAAAAATTAGATGCCAACATAAGTAATTTTTATAATGAAAAGAATTTTTCAACAAAGAATGTTATTTTATCAAACTCTTATTATATAATTTTATTTGAGTTCTTTAACCTAAAAATGGAAATTAAATTTCCAAAAAATTATGTTTCATATGGGCATGAAGAAATTCTATAAATTGCATAAAATAGTTCAATAAATAGCATATTCCTCTTACAAAATCCAAGCCATTAATTAGAGCAAGAAAATATCCACATTTTAGGTAAACAAAATAATAATTCAACTCATAAGCAAATTCTGACTGACCCACCCCCAATCTCCAAACTCTTTGTTGTGCTTTAAACCTAGCTAAAAGCACCTTCACTTTTCTTGCTAAATATCTCTTCCAAATAAAAACCTTGTCAAAGCCATGGGAGTACCCACCCAAAAACAAAGATATCTTGAGCTCAAAGATAGGCATCATCTCACTCTCCCTCCTTCTCTCCTTTTAACTGCCACTCTTGAAAGGGGGCCAAAAAATTATAAGATAAACGATAACCAACCAAGCAAAAGAAAGTGGGATTCCTTCATCAATCCCCACTTGGAAAAAGAACATATTATAAGAGAAAGTCAAAACTTGATTGGTGGATAATATGAAAAGAGTGGCAGTTAAAAGGACCCATCTGGCCACGTGATATTGCTACTTGGTGGAAGAGTACGATACCTTTCTTTATCTTTTTATTTCAAAAAATTCAAGCCTTATTGCACATGTAAAGGCATTAGCCTACAATGCCAGGGAANGGTACTCGAACTAAATAAAATGTAAGATATTCTCTATAATCAAACTAGAAAACCTCGCCAACAAAAAGTGTTTTATTGCCTTTGCAACACGAAGATATTCAAACCCTATAACATAATTAAGCGTGTTGAGAAAAGCCACAAGTCAAGAAAAAAAATTCCCATAATGGCAGGAGAGCACACAAGAAAAGCAAGGATACACACAATGACATAATTATAAACAGATCCTCCATTACACATAGCCAATCATATTGTCATTTATCATGGGAAAACCAAGGTATGCATATATGTATGTATTTATAGCATATCAAAAACCTAAGAAACAACTTATATAGTTTGTACGAAGGAATGAGCTCATGGGAAATTTATTTTCATATGCACTCTCTAGTTGGGAGTAATGCTTCCACCCAAGATACTGATATCATATATCTTCTCCATGAAACCATGGGCAATCAACATATATAGTTTGATGGCTAGTTATCATCATACAAAATCATTTTATATTGATAGTTAGTCTCATCATCTACGCTAACAATATCATAATGTAGAACATTCTTAGCCAAAAATGTCAACCCTTTAATTTTAATAAATAAATCAATAATATGAGTAACCCCAATTTATATTTGAACATTCATTCTTCCTCTTTTATTATAATATCGAGATTATATCAGAGCTTGTAATTCATGCCCCACATCCATAATTATTGTTGTGAGTAACCGAAAGCAAAGTTGTGGGCACTAAAATCCATCCTACTATATACTATGTTATTTGATATTGATGCATTCATTTCTCCTCCTTCGATTTCTCATGTTGTTTTAGACTAGGAACTATCAACTTTGGTTAACATATAATAGGTGTAGTTAAGCCACTATCATTATATTATTGATAAATGTCATAAGTCACCAAATTAATGAGCCTCAATGTTAGGAAAAGATTTAACTATTCCTTCATTACAAGCCAATGACAACAATTATCATGAGATCATATCTTTTGTATAATTAATTGAAGCACTAGAATAAATTTTAATCGATCGTTCAAACTTCTCATTTGATGTCCAAAACTATTAATTGAAATAATGAAGACATAGATCCACTCCAATTTAGTATATCATAAGAAATTATTATTATTATTATTATTATTTTATTTTCCTTGGAATATGAGCACTCAAGTTTTCACTTTGTATTGAAAATAGGTTGTTGGCATGCCACAAAATTACAAAACTCAACTCTGCTAAGAAATATTTATCTTCATTTATTTTCATCTATGAGGAACTTAATTATTCAGCCTATACGTGGGATTGAGTTATCATATCCATTTGAAATAGCTAAATTAAACACATGAGGATATAAAATTAATTGAGGAGAACTAAGATGTGAATTAAACAAAAATAAATGTAAATCATCAATAAAAAATAATCTCAACTTAAAAGTTGAAATACTAATGCTTAAATAGAGTCTTATAATATATCATATTATAATTTATAAATTTTTAATTAGTATCATTTTTATAAAATTTGGCATAGAAATGGATTGAAATGAATGATGATTTACCCATCAATCCATATTCATTTGATTACAACAAAGTGAGTAATCATCCATGCTGAACTTAGAGATACATTATACCTTTTAAGAAAAATCAACAATTAAGAGTGAACTAAATAAGTCTTAGGTATAACTAGATTGTTTTACAAAAAGAGGGTTCATATCAATAAATATAGCAGTTAGGGAAGATCTCAAAGTGTGTCTCCATTCATTTCCATATAACCTTTATATATAGTATCAAAAAAGTCTATCTAGTAAAACTCAAGTAAGTCTAAAGCCAATATCAATCATATAGTGGTCAAATTAGTAGGTACTTATATTAATCAAAAAATTGAAATAATAGTAAAAAAATAATAATAAATCATAGAAGTTTATGAGTCATTGTTATCGCTTGATAGTTCATTGATAATACTTTCTTGCAACTACAAAGTCCTAATGGTATGACATTATGGACTCAAGCTCATTGGTTAACTAAGCATGATTTTGTCTTCAGAAACTAGAAAATACATTTAAACATACAATTCCACCCTATGAAGGAGCTATAAAGTCTTAACAATGATAATTTAAACTTTTTTTGGGAGAATGTGCTTGAAAGGATTTCTAATTTTTTTCTCTGTTCTATTTGTGGACCATTTTTTCTCTGGTTATCATCAAATCTGGTTTGGTTATCTTGCACCAATTTGTCCTTGTGAGGTTCGGACTTCTGTTGGGTTTCATCTATTTCAGATCGCTTTGGTGATATGCCTACTAGTTTGGTTTATTTGCTTTATTTTCCTTGCGAGGCTTGGTAACAGTTTCATTTTTGCGATTTGGTAATTTTAGCCTTATGGTAGCTTCTTCTTATGTTGATGCATTGAAGAGTACTCAAAATTTTGATGTTAATCCACATTGTTTTTTTTTTTGAATTGGTTACATGAGGATTATGCTGGTAATTTGGATGAGGATCCCTTGAATTGCTCTTTTTTTGTCTGAATTGAAAACATTAAAATTAATTGATCCCCTTAAATTTGTTCTCATTGGTAAATTTACTTATGGTTATTCTAAGATGGATATTATTCAAAGTTTCTTTAAAAATTTAAATCTATTGGGTGAATGGAAAGTTGGGGAAACAAATGGTAGGAACATTATCATTAAGCTTAATAGAGAAGAGGATTATACTAGGCTTTTTAGAATTACGTTATGGTCAATTGATAAAATTCAGATGAAAGTGCTAAAATGGTCCCCAAATTTTGATCCATTCACATAACTTCCTATCATCCCCATTTGACTCACCTTTCTTGGTTTAAGGCTTCACTATTTTAATCAGAAAGTTTTGTACTCCATTGGAGCTATCTTTGGTCAACCTTTAAAAGTTATCTTGCCACCTACACTTTTAATAGACCATCTATAGCTAGGATTTAAGTGGAAAGAGACATTACCTCCCCTCTGACTAATGAAATCTGGTTGAGTTGTCAAAATAATTGTTACTGGCAAAAAGTAGAGCAGGAGTACACTCCAAAATACTGTAAATGCAGATTTTTTTGGCATAATTTGAAGAATTGTGATGAAATGCATCCTGAATTAAAGAAAGAAGGACAGTGGAGGATTACGATCAAGGGCGGTTAAGACCACAATTTGTTGACGAGAAATAAAAATCATGAACATTCTATGGGGAATTTAAATCTTGACTATAATAAGGAAGTTGGTATCCAAGACACTAACATTGGTCATGATCTCTTTCATACTAAACATGTACTGGTTAAAGTGGAGAGTTTCAATGATGTTAATACACCATTGACCCCATAATTGAGGTAGCCTCAAAAGTATCAGATGCCCAAATTGAGAGGCAAAAAGATGTTGTGGAGGTTACTATAAACATTGTTGATATAAGTAATGTTATTGATGAAATAAATGCTGATTGGCAGATAAATCCACCAAAAGATCTAGAGCTCATGCTAACAGATAACCAAAATACATGAATCTAGAAGCAATTTTAGAAAGAAGGTTAAACTCTTTAGTTGGTATCCTGAAAAATGTCAATGATGGGTCCCCTCTAAGTTTACTATCAAAGATGGTTAATTTCCTCGTTTGGAATGTGAGAGACATTACTAAGAAGCAAGCCTAGGGTTATGAGTCCATGCAGGGTCCACAATCTCTGATTTTTTGGTATTCTTGGACCCCTTAAAAAAACCCTTCAAAAAAGAAGAAAATACTCCAAAAACTGTTGGTATGCTAGGAAGATTAAACTATGTCTGCAAATGCAATTTAAAAATCTAGTTCCTTTGGAAAAATGAAGTGGGGGTTCTAGTCATAGTGGATAATCCCCAACTCCTTCATGTGGACATTAATATTTTGAAATTCATGGTGCATATCTCTATCATTTAAGCTGGATATCCAGCTTCTGACATAGCTCATTTATGGAATGACTTAATGCTCATCAAATCATAATTGAATTGTACTTGGCTTGTAGGTGGGGAATTTAATGTTTTTTTTTTGCTAATGAAAGGAATGGTGGTAGGGCCCCTTTTTATAAAAAGAATGAAAATTTCAGGAATAATATGGCCAATGTTGAGCTACAAGAGTTAAACTTTATTGGCTCTTGTTTCAATTGGAATAGGGGAAATCATTATGAAGGGTTAAATAGAATTTTGGTGAATAATGACTGGTTTGATAATTTTCATTTTTTTGAGGTAAATCACCTCATTAGAGCTGGTTCTGACCATGCCCCCTCCTTCTTAGTGTGGAATTCATGCTAAAATTAATGTCTAAGCCTTTCAGGTTCCCTAAAGTGTGGGTTTCTTACCCTAAGTTCTTGGACATTTGTTAAGGACACTTGGCAGACTGGAAGTCATAGTAACATGTGACTCTCTTTATGGCTCTCTCATAAAAAAATGACAACCAAGCTCAAAAGTTGGAACTGGGAGGTATTTGGTGATGTTTTCCAAGCTATTGTGGAGGCTAAATAATAGGTCATCAGTATAGAAAGAAAGGTAGAAGAGGACATAATGTTGGAGGAGGATCTTATTAGGGCTCAAAATAACTTAGAGGCAAAGCTTCGAAGAGAAATTGACTTTCTAAAACAAAACTCCTTTTATTTAAGTTATTTGGAGGGTGATTGAAACACAAAGTTTTTCATCCTTGCATAAAACATAAAAGGCAAGATAAAGTTATTACTAGAATTAAGAATGAAAAGGATAGTTGGATTTTTTCTCAAATCAATATCATCCAAAATGCAATTGAGTATTGTAATAATCTATACAAGGAAGGTGATTTAATTATAGCTCACCTTGACAGAGATATTTTCCCCAATAATACTAATGTTGTCAATTCGGCTATGTTGTATACCATTCCTCAGGATGTGGAAGTCTTGGAGGCTCTTCACTCCATTGAAAAAAGCAAAATGGCAAGTCCTTATGGGTTCACTTCTACTTTTTACATGGGTTGTTTGGGATATTGTTAAGAAGGAAGTGGTAGCTACCATCCAAAGTTTCTTCCAAGGTGAAATCCCTCATAATTTTTTTAGATGCCCTACTATTATTCTCATTCCAAAAGGCATTCTCAGATAGCAATGGGAAAATTATAGGTTTATTAACCTTACTATTGTAATTTCCAAAATCTTAAGCAAAATTATGGTCAAAAGAAAAATAATGTATGGGAAAACCTTGGCAGCTAACTTGGCATATTCTGGCCTGAAAAAGGGTATACATGTCATGAAAAGTGTAAGCACTGTTGGATCTCCAATAATGGTAGCAATGCTAAAATTCAAAACATAATTCCATATATTATAAATTGGTTTTTTGTGGTTAGAAAGAAATAAAAGAAAGCATGAAAATCAAAAATTTAAAGCTGGCAGAATTTTGGCAAACATTAAATCCTTCCTTCCAAAAGTTGTCAATCTTAATAAGACCGCTGAGTTGTCTGCTGTGAATAATAACCAATCCTTTGGGATGAAAAAGGTTGTTTCTCAAAAGCTGAAATGTACTTTGATACATGGAGAGAAACCTTTGTGGACTTATCTCAAGCTAAATGTTGATGGCATCCATAAAAAATCTCATGCCTCACTTGGGGGTTGGTTTATTATCTTTTTTTGCCCTTGTGATCCCATTTTTGCTCATTATGTTGAATTCTTTGCTTTATACTATGGCTTGATACTAGCTAAGAACTTAAAGATAAAAAAATTTAATTTTAGAGACGGATGATAAGTCCTTATATCATGTAGTCCAAGGAAATTCTCAGAGTCATTGGACTATAAATATTCTTTAGCATTAAATAAATAGGTTGTTGCCATGTTTCAATATACATTGGTTTTTGGTATACAAGGAAGTCAATAAACATGTAAATTGCCTAGTTAAGCTAGGTTTCCTTGGATGCAAATCTAAAATTACTATTAATGGAGACAACTTTGAAATTCCTCGTATCAGATCTACCCATTGACTCTTTTGTTTTGACTTTGCATCTAATCATTACTTATATATATAAGATCACCTTGGATTGTTTTGTTTTTTTCTCGGTTTCTTACTGCAGAGAAGTGGTACTAAAGTATTCTAACTGGGCATGTTATCTTGTGCCTATTGGATGTTTATGGAAACTTTTCAATTACTGAAATTGGTTGATTACTGAAGTTTCTTAGTGATTAATTATTGATGATGCTTACGCTTCCTAATACATTATTAGAAATTGGGAAGTTATACTGTCTCCTTACTCAAGAACCACTCAACAACTATTCTTGTATTTTGAAACATATCTTTCATATATTGTTATATGAAAGATATAGTTTTTATTCTGCATTTGCTTTACTTAGTCTTTGTTTAATATTGTAAGAGGAAGGGATTATGAGGAATTGAAGTTGATTACTGATTTGGAATTAGATTTGGAGAACTCATGTTATATGAAGTACTGAGGCTACTTTATGGAAACTTTTCAATCACTAAAATTGGTATGTTGGGAACTGGATGATGCCATTTTCAGATGTTGTAAAATGACTTGGCTTTGAATAATTTGTCATCTATTACTGATTATTATGGATGTTTTCTATTTGGGATTTTAACATGTCTCTATCATAGTCCTTCCTTTGTATTTGTTTATTTACAATGTATTTTAATTTTTTTAGGTAGAGTTGTATCCTAGGATGGAGGATCTATAGGTGTTGTATTGGGTGTAGATTGGAACCTCCATCCTACCTATTGTAACCCTTCTTTACGATGTAATAAAATTCCCTCTGGGGTTCAATGTATATATAATTCTAAACATAATCTTTTACATTTTACATTTTCATTTTTATATGGTAGAGCTAAATACTTCAATCCCTAAGCTAAGAGTTTTATCATGTAATCCTAAAGGTGAATTAGATTTCTAAGTAGAAAATATGTTATGATATTATACAAATTTGGTGAATATATGATCAATAAAGAATTTAATGATGTGCCTTATAGAGCTTGTAATGAGCTTTTTCATTGGGTGTTAAAAAGCAACACTAATATTTTAGAGTCCAATTGCATGCCTGATAAAAATATAGACATTTATTAGTTTCAAAATGGTGGCTTCTTTATTTTTGAATTTGATCTTGATCTATTTATAGCATGAATAAATGTCAATAATAATAAATATTTTATGCTCATAAGAAACAATGACTAATTGAATTATGTAGAGGAAAAAATTAACTTTTGGACAAGCACAGCTTAGATTACTATAATCAACAAACATTTTTTTCTCACAGACCTTATTGATCGTTGGCATTCATTAACAAGGCAAGATAATATACTTCATAGATTTAGGGTTTGTTTGGGACAACTGTAGTTTATTAATAAGCTGTTAAAAAATAATGTTGTTCAAAAAGTTGCGGTGACTATTACTTTTTTTTTTGACAAACCAGACCCTACTAGAACCACCACACACCTAGCCAAAAATGATGTGAAAATGCTGATTTTAGTGGTTTGAAAATGCAACTTTTTGAATAAGTTGTCAAAATGCAATTTAGCCAAATGATCCAAAATGCACCACACCAAATAAGCTGCTCCAAAAGGAGCCCAAATTGACCTCTAGAATTTTATGACATCATAGTTTATTATTTTTAAGTTATATAAAAATTAAAAAAAATTATTTTGTAGAAACCAACTTTTTTTATGGGATCTATGTTGAAGGATTACATGGTTATGCATGGCATGCTAGCTATACACAAAAGCATCTTGATTATTACATAAGAATTCCATATACTTTTATCTTTTTCATGGAAAGTAGAAGCTACTTTGCACTAAATACAAAGAATGCTCTGTTAATAAATGAATATTGACCATTCTAAATAGCAGAGGAGATTTAAATGGTTTGTTCTTGAAGGGTGATAAAGGATATGTTATAATTGTTTTCAATGTTTATTAAAGAAAAGAGGAGGGACTCATGGTAATGAATGTTGGAGTTGGTCACTAATAAACAATAGAGGAAAGTCGATACATTGGTATTTGATCCCGATTCTCTTTATAGATGTCAAATATGATGTATGTGATTATATGCTTAATTTCTCTAATTATAATTCTTACCTTGCAACAAAGCCAAAAACTTAATTCTGAGTAAAAGCTAGGTAAATTCTTAACTTCAAAAAAAATAAAATTACAGCTATAATATTTAATATGGGATACCACACAGGTATACATATCGTTATCAAGTAACATAGGACTTTTTGATTAAGCTCTGAATATCGAACCCATAAGGAAAACTACAATATGCACTTCACAAAACAGGAGAAATTAGATAGCAAAATTCTACTTAGTAAAATATTCTTACTTGAACTCTAGATAATAAAATAGGAATGAAACTTTGATTTTTTTTGTAATTTTTATAATTAAAAATAAAGTAAGCAACTAACTAACTTAACTAAATACTAGCAAGATGAAGACAATATAAATAAAATATCTGTTTCCTTATCATGAATCAATAACAAGTATAGAAATTATTTTGTGGAAGTATTCTAATTGTGTTGTGCAAATAGAAACAATAATATTTTTTACCCTTACTAAAGATACTATAAAGACATTAGCTAATTTATAGTTTGAATAGTCTTGAAGATGGGTTATGTAGGAAAGATACTAGCTCTCACTCCAGAGTTCCCTATTCACTCACCACCTGGGGGCTAACATTTCATATCAAAACCTAAAACTATAAATCAAATTGAGAGTTTTAGTCTGTCACTCTAAAGTCCTCTAATTCTACACCCTTCAAATTTTATTTCCCTATTTATTTGCACTTAACCCTGTGAACTACATATGAAATCAAATGTGATTCTTACCATTTGTTGACTGAGATAATACCATCTAGGATCTTACATGTTCTCACAACATGTATTAACATCTTGATTGGTCAAATCAAGAAGTAAATGAAGTACTATGTTTAAAATCATCACAACTTCTTTCAACATTAAATTCTAACACTTCACACAACTTCTCTCCAATACTTAGTCACTTATTATTTTAAGGAAAAAGATAAAAGAAAACTACTTAGAATTCATGAAGAAACACAACCACAATTGACTTTAATAGTAGAAATCATGCACACAAACTAGAAGTTTAAATTAAAACCAAATGTAGTCACAAAGATAAACACTTATTTCAATTCCTCTTCACCAAATGTCTTGAAGTTCTTTTGAATCTCTTCCTTTACTCATAATACAAACAAAAACTCAAAATAAAAAGAATAGGTGGCCGACAACGGCGATTACTCTGGATGGATGGATGATGATTGGCGATCGGCCTCTTCCCTTGATTATACAAGTTCTCTTTAAGAAAATATATAAGAGGTTTCTTGATGTCTCTTCAAAATGTTTCTTCATTCAAAGAATCTTTTAGAATTTATCTCCTTTCAAAAGCCAGTTGAATGAATTTTCCTGTCCATTCACTATTTCTCATGTTTTCACCAAGGGTTGCTTCAAACACCTCTTCAAAAATTCATCCAATTCAATGAATCATCAAATAAATACTTTTGACGATTAAGCGTGGGGTACTTAGCTCTTAAGCACGGCTCTCTCTGTTTAATTGACGCGTAAGCACAAGTCCTTGGTGCTTTGGCGCCTCAATTCTTTTTTGCACATTTTCATTTTTGCCCCAAATTTGATCATTTTTCACTACTTTTACTAATTTTCCTCTATTTGATTGTACATAAAAGAAAAACACACAAATACCTTTTATTAAAGCGCAATATCTCAAAAGTAGGTATAAAAATGTATACATAAAGACTATATATTTTAGGTGTATTAGTAGTATAAGATAAAGAAGGACAAATTGAGCAATATTGGATAACAACATTAGTTGTGATAAACAATAGTATATTAATCATATTAGGTGTTGATGTAATCAATATTGGATAGCAATGAATGAATTATATTAATGGACATTAGTATCAAAAGTTGGGTATTATGTGGTAGGTGAAGATAGACACATTTCTAATCAAATGAAATATTTGGTGCTAAAAAATAGAGAGAATAAGCCCAAATAGGTGAAGCCAAATGATGACAAATCAAGCTCTAAATATCAATCAATTGTTTATAATTTGCTATGTTTTGAAATTTTCCCCATACAAAGTACTCTTCAAATGTGTAAAAACATGCATATTTAATAATTTGTTTTACTTTTTTATTATTATTGTTGTTAGCGTGAACAATTTGGATGAAATTATACCCTTAGTATGACATAAAGAGGTTTTTTCGATATTTTTTTAGTATTTTATGGAAGCCCATGTAAATTTAAATTCATACATTATTGATATTATATTTATCTTCTTTAACTGTATTATTTTAACTATAAATTTTTTAGAAATTTTGAATGATCTCATTGTCAATTCCTAATGTCTCTACACCGAACTTCAACAAAACAATCTAGTTATTTGAGATGGGAAATTTGTACTAAAATTATGCTTGATCAAATGAATAGTTGTAGAGGCATCAAATAAAGTATTAATCAAGTAGATACATAATACTTGCACTATAAATAAATGCTTATTCCTACTTTCTTAGGCAAGATTGAGAGTTTCTAATTGTTCATGCAACATCAAATGAAAGCCTTTCTATAGTTTTTTCTTAGGTTTTTAAGCTTTTGTACTTTACTGTTAGTATGTGAAAATTTAATTTAAAATTAAATATCAAAATTGAGAAATATTATTAAAAAAAAATTATCTAAATTGTACTTGCAACTAAGAGTTGAAACTCACAAATTCCATTACTCTTCAAAACAAAGTTCTAATTTTAAGCAACAAAAAATGTAGCCTTAGATTCTATTTTTTTAGCCCTATTATATTTATCCTATATTTTAAAAATAGATTTTTCATGATTATATTCTATAATCAAAGATTGCACTTAAAACTTAACATAAATGTAAACAATAATAATAATAAATCTTCAATACAACTATCATTTAAAAAAAATGAAAAATCCAAAGTCTTCTATCAACTTGTGTAAATAAAATATTTTGAGCTAACATCAACCTAATGCCTGATTGTTGCATATTAAATAGCCAAGAGGTTACCAAAAGTCACATATTAAAAAGGTTTGTAAATGTGGTAAGTATGCGCTTGATGCAAATATGCTAAAGAAGTCGTATAGATTAGTTAAAAGCACAACATAGAAGCATTATGACTAATGCAATCTTAACTATTTTTTCATTTAATAAAGCCTTGTTGGTCTTTCTATCAATTAGAAAATATGATGGTGATTAAGCAAATAGAAGGAAAAAAATGTCATATCGAAGAGGCATTACATACATACCACGTATTTCTCATATAGTTAACTTTTTTACATCTAAATATTCACATTTACATGCATGCCGCTCAAGCTTTTAATATTACAACAAGAAAATCACAATTACTAAATTTTTAAAAGTAAATTACACATTTTCACAAATAGATTTATGACAATAAGATGTTGTCAGTGTGAATATCAAACTTTAGGTATTAGATATATAAATTCATAAGTATGTGATAGGCACATAATTTTTTCTACATCTTAATGTAAATTATATGAAAATGGACTTATAGTTTGAGATTGATACAATAAGAATTTTTTGCATAAAATTTAATCTCAAAATAAAATATTAAATTTCTCAATTCATTTAAATATTATTTGTGTCACAAAATATTCACATATTAAAAAATAAATACTCAGGTTGACTAACTTTTTTATTGAATTAGGGTCTATTTGATACAATTGCAATTGTTGGAAGAAGCAGTTGTGAAGTTGTTGTGGAAAAACCTGCTACGAAAAAGCTGTGCTTGTTGAAAAATTATGTGCTTTTGGAAGGTTCAATTGTAAAACTAAAATGCTACAGTTATTTTCGAAGAAAAGAAGACTATAATGCCTCCATGTATATGTGCTAACTATAATTTAACTATTTCATAATGAATTCAAACAAAACACTAAAACATACCAGCAAATATTACAGATTAGTTTAAGTACAATATTTTGTAAATTGGTCAAAATTATGATACAAATTTTTTTTATTCGAAAAAAAAATTCAAATAAAATGAACCCTGCACTAAGGAACTATTTTCATAAAAATCTCCCATCCTTAGGTACTTCATAGAGTACAAATAAAGAGGAATGTGTTTGAAGTTGATCTAGCATAATGATTGACTCTGAAAGGGATGATGGTACATGAGGTGCACACGAAGTAGATGTTATTATTTTGTGTGTGGTAACTAAGTCTGTAATCTGATTTCTTAGAAATCTATTGCATGTTTTCTTTTCTTTTTTTTTTGCAAACCTCTTACACCCTCAAATGACTTAGGCTTCCGATTACTGGTTCTACTACGTTCGTTTACCTCATTCAATGATTCATCAAAAAGTTTATTTGAGCTCTCTCTTGGGTCAGAATTGCGAGAACCATGTGTAGACTATGAGGCTCTTAACTTTGAGTTCATGCATAAACTTCAGTAACAATAACACCACCAAAAATCTGGTCTTGTTTCTCCTCTAGTTCGAGATTTATGCCATAGTAATATAGTATTTACATTTTTTGGTATTTTGCATTGCCTACAGTATGTCAAAAATATATAGTATTTATATTTATTTAAAAGGAAATCGGTATTTGGCAGAAATACAAATTTCTCAAGTGCTATGCCCCATGATGACATAATAGAAAAATTAATCATTATGAAAGAGACCCAAATACCGATTTCTCATACATATGACCCAAATATCAAAGAAAATCACGAGAAATGATGACATAAATGTTCAAACATGCCCTTGATCGAACAAGAACAGGCATCCTTGAATTTCTAATCAATATCAAATATCTATTACGCATTTCACTATTCCACTTTATTTTTATTTTTATTTTTATTTTTTTCTATATTTTAACTATAATATCAGGCTGCTGGTGGAGAGCACTGAACTACCTTTTGCTTTCAATAATGGAATCCGAATCCGGACATATGCCTTCTCGGAATATCACCTAAAGCAAGTGTAAGAAGAAATGCTGACCGTCCATATGGTCGGCCTCTCTCGAGTCACCGCCGGTAGGTTTAGTCATCCATCAAATCCTGTGCATCACATTACATCACATTACAATTCTAACGTGGACCAGTGGCAAATAAAAGGCTTCTAATTTTCAAAAAATAGAGAAAAACAATATAATGTAATTGTGCATTTTCACATTTCATTCAATTTAAAATGCATTGTGCATAATGTTTATAAAGTAAATGATTTGTTTTTCCTTCTAGAAAAAATAATCATTTCTTACTGGGATAGGTTTTCATGTTTAGGGTCTTCTAATACAATGTCATAATAATTTCTATAAGCTATATTTAAAAGCAATTTTATGTATCATCTAGTCATTTTTGTATTTTATATAAGTTTGTTGAATGATTAAATTAATATATTAATTAAAAAAATATGATCCATATATAAATGATTCACAAAATATAAATTATAAAGAATAGTTAATCTGCCATCGAACAAATTTTATCAAGCATAAATCATGATGCATTTTGAGCGGGAAACATTTTGAATATAAATTATGGTAATTCATGCTCTGATTTTGTTATATTTGTAATCAAATAGAGCATCTCGACAAAACAAACCTAGCGACTCTATGATTAGTTCAATCTAGGTCCAATCTAGCCTGAATCAAGATGTTGAACCATAATTGGATGCTCTGAATCATTAATTGAAGGGTCAAATGAACTACTAGTCGAATTGAGCGTCTCGACAAGAGGAAGTCAACGAACCTGTGATCACTCAAATCTGAGGTCATTAAGAAACTCAGACTCCTTAAAAAAAACTATATATGATTGATGGGGTCAACATAGACTGTTCCATCAAGTGTTTAGAAAAGTTAAGCATCAAAATATCAAAAATGCTCCTCCCCAAAAAACTATGAATATGCAGACTCTATGTACTCGTAGTGGGAGGAGAAAAAGAGAAAGAGAAGTGAAATTTGAGAGCCTTCATTGAAGAAAACACGAAGAGCAAGATTGGGCCTCTATAATTGTCAACCACTGGAGATCGTTGCCCTTAAACCACCTTCAAGCACTGCTCGTCGTCACCACCGGGCTTCGTCGACCATCAGTCGTCGTGACCACTACTTGCAACCATTGAGACCAAACAACGACCTCTGTGACCAACTACTATTATTACAATTTTCAACTACTGCCTCTGTGGCTAACTACTACTATTGTATTCACCAACTACTCTCTTTGTTGCAACCAATTACGGTATTTGTGGCCAACAACTTCAGTTTAAGCTTCCAACTATAGCATCTATGAGCAACTACACCTATTACAGCCTCCGACCACGATCTCTATGATCAATTACTATTATTACAATCATCATCAATTTTTGTAGCCAACTATTAATTATAGCAAAAAACTATATTTATTTTATCAAATTACGACTATTATTGTACATTTATGATTATTAACTTTATAATTTCATCTTTTCTAATTAAAAAAAAAGATTAAATTTATACCTAAATTATATAGTAGATCTTTTTTAATGGAGTTTGACCTCAACAAATTTTTTCTCATTAGAATTTTTCCGCGCTCTTTGTGTTGGATTATTTTAACTCTATTTGAAAAAAAAAAATGATATCATATGACTATGTTATTTAAAATATTTAAAATAGATCACCACACGTCAACAAAATGCACCCTATGTGAGAGAGAGAGAGAGAGAGAGAGAGAGAGAGAGAGGTCCATCTCATTGTAAAACAAATATATTAAAAAAAAATANCGACTATTATTGTACATTTATGATTATTAACTTTATAAATTCATCTTTTCTAATTCAAAAAAAAGATTAAATTTATACCTAAATTAGATTTTTTTTAATTAAGTTTGACCTCAACAATTATTTTCTCCCGAGAATTTTTCCGCGCTCTTTGTGTTGGATTATTTTAACTCTATTTGAAAAAAAAAATGATATCATTTGACTGTTATTTAAAGTATTTAAAATAGATCACCACACGTCAACAAAATGCACCTTATGAGGGAGAGAGAGAGAGAGAGAGAGAGAGAGAGAGAGGTCCATCTCATTGTAAAACAAATATATTAAAAAATAATAAAAATACTTGATATAGAGGATAATATATAATAATAGAGCTATTCGCTGTAGAATTGTATGGTAGTGAGTAGAAGCTGGATTATTGTGACCTGTATCTTAAATTCTTATGGAATGGTTAACTAAGAAGAACAGAAGATAAGTTATAGCTAAAATTTGCAATATTATTTAAAATATTTCAGTTGATATTTCATATAACACTCAAAAAAATGAGTGTGTGTGTGTGTATATATATTAGGTGGCGCCAGGCTTTCCTTGAAAAAGAACTTATGACGTCTCTTTCGTAATCATCATACAANATAATATTTAAAATATTTCAGTTGATATTTCATATAAAACTCAAAAAATTGAGTGTGTGTGTGTGTGTATATATATATATTAGGTGGCGCCAGGCTTTCCTTGAAAAAGAACTTATGACGTCTCTTTCGTAATCATCATACAAAATGATTTAAGGATATTAATTGATTCATGTGCCTAAGAAATTATTTTTTGGTCAATCGTCCTTTTATATATATATATATATATATATATATATATATATATATATATATATATATATATA
>JXCR01147943.1:0-14500 GCA_002079205.1 Phalaenopsis hybrid cultivar
AAACGAACCGAATACGAACACAAGCTCTGTTCGTTCGTGTTCGGTTCGTTTACACCCCTAATCCCAACCTAATTAAAAATGAAAAAAATAGACTTAAAAGTTTCTATTTATTTTATGTTTAACGAAGCACAAATTTAAAAACAGATAAAATTTTCCTAAGAATTTGTTACGGCTAAAGTCTGTTAAAAATAATGTCATCCAATACTTCTCTCATTATAATTGATATTTTTTTCTTACGTCTCATTCACTGCAGGTTAGAACAGTAATTTCCAGAGCTGACTTTCTGCCAATTGATAGCCCTTCAAATAAAATAATTGTTGGTGTAAAGTATCATAACATAAAGTAAACCAAAAAAAAAAAAAATGATATATATACCACACAATTGTTATGTATGTACTAATGTACATACCTCACATCTAACCATTTATACTTATATTTATTAAGTTTTAGTACGCTATTCTTAAATTTTGAAAATTACATTAAACAAGAAGAGGAAGTTCAAGGCTCAATGGTTAAATCAGGGTTAAACCTGTTGTGAAAAACAACGGCAAAAAAGCGAAAAATCAGATCGAAAAATTGCAAACCAGAAAATAAAAGTAAACACTCAGATTTATGTGGTTCGACAATTTGTCTGCGCCCACGGAGCTGTAGAAGAATGTATTACTTCGAGAAATTACACCGTCGTCGATTCAACGATTAAAAGGAAGAAAGCTCGTTCTCTCTCTCTCAACCTTTTATCTCACTCTCTCTACCCATCAGTCGCACGGATGAAGAAGAAAACCAGGAAAGAGCAAGCAATTCTACTTATCTAACCCATGAGCCAACGCTGAAGAAATCGCAAAGGGGAGAAGCTATTTGGTTTCTTGCTATGAACTTCCTGCTCCCTTTTAATTCTTCTCTTTTTGGCCCATTAAGGAATGCTTTCTATTACAGGAAATTTGAGGAGACAGAAAGAGCTGAGGTAATTCGCGAATCCCAGAGGAAGAGAAGGCGGGAAGGTTGAGCGTAGTCTTTATGAGGAAGGCTCGGCATAAGCTTTAAGAAACATTTTAAGAGCAGATAAATTAGAATCAATTTATCAAGTGATTTCCATAAGATGAGTGCATTAAACATAGGAGGTGGACTGGTCTCCACATATTCATTAATTGTCGCACTTGGAGACTAGGACATTGACTGCATCACCCACTGGCTGCACCATTTGCTGGTTGTGCCGACCTTTTCCTTAAACGTGATATCCTCCACCTCTGTAACTCAAAACCCGTCTTCAAACTAGAAGACCAACTGAAGCTACATACAACTTCAGTTCTCATGAGTAACCCCCTAGTTGACATATCGGCATCAACGTAACATTGCACCTCCAAGATCTTTCCTGGGTTACTCATGCATCTGCTTACAACTCCCACTGCATGGGCAATATCCTGCCTCTAAAGAACTTTTTCAGCAAGTCTAACATTGTATCTCTTACTGCCATCAAGCTCAATCTTCACCCAGTACACCTACTTGTTGTGCAATGTCTTCTTCCATGGTGGAAGTTCTGTCAGCTCCCAAATTTGATTCCTTGACACGAAATCCGTCTCCTCCTTCTTGGTCAACTCTCACTTGCTCAAATTCTCATCTTGCAAGATTTCTTTACAGCTCTGACTCATGTGACCAAGCCTGCAATGCCGCAGATCTTTCGTGCTCGCTGCAACTGTAGTAGCAACTGTGTTGAGTAAACATATAGTCATATATAGTGTATCAGTTTCTTACCTAAAGTCAATACTAATGCTCATTTGGTAACCTTCCTGGTGCTATTTGAGAACACTATTAAATGACCCCCCTCATTGAGTTGCTCAACAGAAATGAGGTATTTCTTCAACTCAAAAACGTGTCTAACCTTTTGCAAAATCTATTTGCTCTTTTAGGGAGTGCAATATCAATGTCTCACATCTCTAACACTTTCAGAGCTTTTTCATCAGCCAGATATACGTTCCCAAAGTCGTCTGCATCCTAATTTTGCATCAACTTTCCGGTGGCTTGAATTGAATATCCAGTCATCAATAGAACTAAGAACTGTCAGCAGCAGCATATCTCGCACTTCTTCAGTTACAACATTAGTGCTATTCTTCTCCTTCTTTTTGGGATTTATGTAGTTCCTTTTTATGTGGTTAGTTTTACCATAATTCTAGTAAATTGTCTGCTGACCAGACTTTGATTTTGATCTTCTTCTGTTTGAGTTCATGTCCTGTGATCTCCTTTTGGAATCAACATTCAATGTCAAAATCGAACCCGATGTCTCGCCGGAATCTTTTTTGCACACCTCCTTAGCCAAAATCAAATCACAATATCATCATATTTCAATTTAGATTTGCCTGTAGAACTGCTAATTGTCATGCTCTTGACTTCCCAACTATTTGACAATGAAACCAACAGTATCAGCGTAAATATCTCATCGTCAAAATTAATTTCAACAGACGACAATTAATTTGTGATAGTATTGAAATCATTCAGATGTTGTACAACAGAGGTACCATCCACCATTTTCAAATTGAATAACTTTTTAATCAAGTGTGCTTTGTTATTTGTCGATGATTTTTCATACATACCTGATAAATTCATCATGAGATATGCAATAGTTCTCTCCTTAATGGTGTTGTGAGCAACCAATCTTGACAGAGTTAATCGTGTAGCCCCCATAATCCGTTGATCCAACAGATTCCATTCTGCCACATCCATCTTTTCCGTCTTCTTTCCCAATAATGGCAGGTGAAGTTTTTTCCCGTAGAGGTCGTCCTCTATCTGCGTCATTAAATTTTTTGATCCCCGATGTCATCACTTCGTCTCCGACCATCGTTTTCTTTTACTCTCAAACCAAAACTCTAGTACCAGTTGTTGTGAAAAATGACGACAATAAAGCGAAAAACCAAATTGAAAAATTACAAACTAGAAAATAACAACGGAACACACAGATTTACGTGTTTCGACAAAATTGCCTACATCCACGGAGCTGCAGAGGATTTTATTACTTTGACGAATCACACTGTCGTCAATTCAATGATTACAAGGAAGAAAGTTTGCTCTCACTCCCTCTCTACCCGTGAGCTGAACGGATGAAGAAGAAAAACAGGAAAGAGAGCAACACTAGTGATTCTATTTTTGCAACCTGTGAGCCAATGCTTGAAGAAATCACAAAGGGGAGAAGCTATCTGGTTTCTTGTTATGAGCTTCTTGCTCCTTTTTATTTCTTCCCTTTTTGGCCCATTAAGGAATGCTTTCTATTAGGGGAGATCTTAGGAGGCGGGAAGAGCTACCGTATCTCGTGAATCCGAGAGGAAGAGAAGGGGGAAGGTTGAGCGGGGTCTTTATGAGGAAGGCTTGGCAGAAGCTTTAAGAAACAATTTAAGAGCCGATAAATTAGAATTAATTTATCAAGTGATTTTCATAAGAGGAGAGCGTTAAACATAGCAGGAGAGCTGGCCTCCACATACTCAACAAAACCGGGCCACATCAAAAAAATAGAAGTATTAAACATAACTTAAATTACATAATAATGCTATCGTATATGTTGTATAAAAAATATATCATGAAATATAAGTCATATGCGAGCTCAAACAACTATTTTAAATAACTCTAAAAAACAGTACTAGCAATCAAGTATTATAATCAAAAAAATATATTTCAAAAAACACAAAATAAACCGGTTCAACAGTTGGACCACTGGTTCAGGTTCATTTAAGTTCAACGTGGGGGCAGTTTTTAAGCCACCCAAAATCAGACCTCCGACAAATTTATGCTCGAACCAGTCGAACCAGCCAGTTCGGTCCTGTTTTCTCATTTTTGTTTTACCTTTAGTAGTTGAGTGGTATTTTTGGCATGCAATTAATGATTTGAGTGCTGCAATTGTAAGTATTAAAGCCTGAAGGTTAGATATGTAAATATATAAGAATTGTGTGGTTCGCATGTAAATAGACCGTCACTAATAACGAAGGCCCTCCGATTTACGCGGGAAGAAATACCTTGCGATAAAAGCCACCGTCCCACACGTCCCGCGACCCTTTCCCTCCATAAACTGCTTCCACTCTTCGTATTCTCTATTTACAGTTTCTCTAGGGGCGTCATCTCTATTGAAACTTCCATCGATGCGGATCTTAAGGTCTGGCCGTGCTCTACCTCAGCCCCAACTCGAAACCCTAATTTCTTCACCAGAGACTTTCCCGCCATCCATGTCCGATCCATCGGTATTTGTCGCCAACTCTCGACGCCGACGTAGTGTGAGCTTGGCTAACAGCGTCTCTTCGCAGGTCACCGTGGCAGCTGATGAAGGTGGCTCCATGGGGAAGCAGGTATTTAAGGTTTCCGTTGCTGGTTGTTCTCACGATGCGAGGGAGGAACGACGCTTGAAGTTGCGGTCTAGGTCACGGGTTTCCCAGCAGAATTTCAGTACTGGTTCTGATGCTGTTGAGAAACAAGATGATAAGTCGGGGAGTTTGAAAGAAGGCGGGTTGGTTAATGGGTTGGTAGGAAAAGTGGATGTGGTTAGAGGCATAGATGATGATGATGCGTTCAAAGCCATTGAATCGCCTTCAGGGGTTGTGGTTCGATCTGTTGATCGGCATTTGGCGGAGGAGGGAGAGAAGAAGGGGGAGGCTTGTCTCGCTGCCCCAATGGAGGTCGGTTACATGAGCTTGCGATCTGGGTCTAGGGTTCCTAAGAGAAAGATTGGAGATGTTTGTGTTGATTCGGTATTGGTTAGTGAGAATGTTGATAGGTTTTCGGAGGTATTGACTCCACATTGTGAATGCGTTGAGAAATCTGGTGGTAAAATGCTTACCAATGTTGGGGGAATTGTTTCGGAGGCTGCTAATTGGTTAGGATGTAGTGAGGAAAATAAGATGAAGGATGTGTTAGTTGCTGAGGAGGATCGATTGGGTATGGACATGAATGGTATTTTTTCTGGTGCTACCGGGATTGATGATATTAGAGTAAGGAACTCAGAGAGTGGTGAAATTGGATTTTATAGCAGAGAAGATGAAAGTATTGAAGATTTGATTTTGGAAGATTTGATGCTAATTAGTGGGTCTGAGGATGATTTGAATGTTGATCAAACTCCTGAAAGTCTCCATGAGAAAAAGCCAATTTGTGATGATAAGAAATATCAAGTGAGGCCCAGGAGATATAGCATGAAAGAGAAAGGGAAGGCGAAGTTGGTTTCCAAAGAACTCACGGTAGCTGATGGAGAACAAGTTGCTGAACAAGTTACTGCACAAGAAGTAGAATTCACCGATGTAAGTGGTCCGAGGAAACAAAAAACTGAAAGCAGCCAAAGAAATTCCAGGTCCAGGAGAGAGGCCGCAAGAAATACTGCTATAGAGCTTGCTCCTCAGTTTGCATTTTTTAAAGCAGAAGAAGAAATAACTGATGATGAAGTCGAAGCTGATGATTTAATTCTTGATGCAAATGAAGAGGATTGGCCTGGGCCTTTCTCTACTGCCATGAAGATCATTGCAGAGCGAGAATCAATTTTAAGTGCTCGTAGCTTGAACTATTCTTCACTAAATAATGGAGAAGCGGAAGTGAAAATTCCGTGGACGCCTTCCAATGCACAGAGGCATAAGACCGTGGGAAAGTTAGCCCCCCAATTGAAAGACTTATGCTTGAAAGTTCTTTGTGAGAATGCGGAAGAGATTGAATCACTCGAAGGTCTGCCTGATGTTATCAAGCATAACATTGCAATGTTGTTATGCCATTCAAGGAGGATGTCTTTTCGTCTCCTTGGTCTTCTTACTAAGGGTTCTCCCTTTGAGATATACTTGAGTGATTGTTCATGGGCGACAGATAAGCAGTTTGAGGAGGTTTTTTCTCAATGCAATATTGATAATTTGAAGGTGTTTTGTTCTTTCAACAATTTACCTTTTTTTCTATATTTATTTCATTAGAAAATTTACCCTTTTTTAATATCTTTCACTGTTTTTTACCCTTATTTGCAAATTTGAAGAGACTTATTTTATATTAAGTTGTATGCTTGGGCATGGGCATCTTTAACTAAACCAAATTATTTGAGACCATATAATTAACATTGTTGGGAAATAAAAGAAAGACAATTTTAATACTTATCATTAATGTGAAAGCTATTATTTAGCTTTTACTACTATTACTCACAATTTTTTTTTTTAATTTTTGTTTCTAATAGAAAATGTATTGGCCTTAATTTTTTTTCTTGCCCTGTTCTAAGTAGGTGTTGCAGCTGGACTTCTGTGGTCGTTGCTTGCCTGATTATGTATTGCATTCTACATTTGCTAAGGCTCCAAACTGTTTGCCTTCGCTTAATAGACTGTCTTTAAAGGGGGCTTATTGTCTATCGGATGATGGCTTAAATGCGATTGTTGCTTCAGCTCCTCTTTTAAGGTCTTTAAACTTGAGTCAATGTTCTCTTATTACATCTAAGGGAATCCTTGCAGTAGCTGAAAAGTTGGAATCAGTTTTGCAAGAACTTTATATAGATGTTTGCCACAATGTAGATGCGATGTTGATTTTGCCAGCTCTGAAGAAGCTGACGTGTTTGGAAGTTTTGTCTATAGCTCATATGGAAACAGTGACTGATAAATTTTTAAAGCATCTGATTCCTATTTGTGGTTCAAAAATGAGGGTACTCATCATTTCTGGCTGCCGGTATTTTTCTCAGCTTATAGTCTTATTTATTTAAAAAGAAATATTTCCAAAGATTAGTAGTATGTGCTATATGTTTCTGCATTTCAGTCCTGTGAATATCTTCTTCTCCGCAGTATGACATTTTAGGTTATCTTGAAGGCTAATTTACAGTTTGATGGGACTACTGTTCGACCCTCAGTCCTCTTTCTTATTGTTTTCCTGTAGACTCTTGGAAGATTTGCACTTTAAACTAACAATTTCATTTTATATGCAGTAAATTGACTAATGCCTCAATGAAAGTGATTGGTGAAAGCTGTCGTTCCCTTTCTTATCTTGATATCCGGAACTTGGATCGACTAAATGATTCTGCGATACAGCATCTTGTCAATGGTGGTTGTCAATTTCAAACGCTGAAGCTTTGTCTTGGTGCATTCAGGTTGCTCTAAAAACCAATGTTTTTTTTTTATGTTCAAGTTTGATTCTTGTTCTATTACCATTAAGCCGTCTCTTACAAGCACTGAGAAGGGTTGAACTGACCAATAAAAGATCTCCATTTATAACAAAAATCATCAATTTTTCCAAGGCCTGCCAATTTTCCAAGCCTCTAATAAAAGTTTCACTTGTTTGTAAACTAAAAAAAGAAAGAGCTTCTAGACCTTTTATTTGAAGTAAGAAAAGGTGACTTTCGGATATGTGATTCATCTACAAAGTGATATGGATAAGGCTTGCTGGTGAAATTTAGATGAGATTCACGAAGTTAATAGTGTGTTGTTGTGATGGGTGAAAAATTGAATAAAAATAGTTAAGTTTCTTAGAAGATAACCTAAACTGAATTGTGTAACAAGAAGTCCAGTTTTAGATTGTATGCTAATAGTTATGGAATTCAAAGGTTTGTAATAGCAGTCCGATGTCTCCTTCATGGTTGAAGAAATAAAAAATAAAATCTCTTATTGAATTTGTTTGGCAGCAAATGTTCTTTTAAAGTGCTACTCTATACATACTATTTTTTACAACTGCCGCAGACTATTGAGTTATTTATCATCACCCAACAATGGATGGAATACTTGGGCCTAACATTCATAAATAAATACATGATTTGATTGTTCTTTGAAATTACGTAGGAGATGGAATAATGTCCATAAACATATCATTACTGGTTATTTCTATGATTGAGGATGCATTTTTTTATGTTTTCCTCTACAGATAGTTGGTTTATTAATAGGCGTGAGTTTATTTAGAAATTGGAAGTTCTATCAAAGCTGGATATAATTGCCTTTTGTTTTAACTTAAACTCAAAAAGAGCTTTTAAAGAAAGATTTGTAGGTTAGTATTGATGTAGAACTGTTGACCCCCATATGTGATGCACAAGTAGATTCAATTGAATTAATGACAAATGATGTAGATGAATGCAGAATTTTGGAAAATTGACTCAAAAAACATTTTGATTTAGTTGCTTGTTTCGCCGAACAGGTAATATCAATGATTAGGCCACTTGAAGGATCTCCTTTATTGGGAGGATGCGTGGACTTGAGGTTTATTGCAGGTAATTGCTCGGATTTTATTTGTGGGAGGATGATATAAGGATGTTTCGATTCATAATAATGATGTATTGCTCTTTGTAAAGGATGGTATCTGCACTTTTTTTTTGGCATTCTAGGAGGCTATTACTCTTATCTTAAAATTTTAAGCATTAGCCATTACTAGGTTGACTGGTCTGCGTGTGTTGCACCTTAAAGGATCAAGCCAAAATGTTATTTTTCAAGTAGTGATATGGTGTAGTTTATCACAATCTCTGAGATGTTCAAATTTAACTCTAGACTAAGATTTATGACAGAAACACTTCGGAATATTTAGCTAGTTATCTATTAAACAAAAGATTCCTATCCTGATTTATCCTTACAGCTTTTTCCATCTCGATTGAGCTTGGTGGCTTTTTAGTTTAGCATAGTTGTTGTCAGATAATTTATCTTATTTGTTCATCCCTGGTAGCTAAACCAGGTTCTAACTAAGTTAGTAGTGAAGATGTCAAGTTTATATTGATTTTCAAGTTGTGTGAATCTTAACTCTGGTTTCAACTTATTATTAGGCCCAAATATGACCAAGTTGATTGTTGATGAGATTAAATCTGTGCAAAGTGCTGGATTTGTGGACGCAACCCTACAATTATTATTACAGTTAAATTTATACATAAATGTGTCAAAACGTTACCTCAACATATTATTGTATAGATTTATTGAATCATTTCTTATTGAATTTTACCATTAAACAAAATGGTAGTGCCTTATTTGTTTAAATTTGAATGAGATATAACATTGTTCAATCAATATGAGGCAGCAATTTGTATGTTTCCTAGGTGCACACTATCAAAATGTATGGAATACACACAACTGTATTATTTTCGTTAGAGTTTTCAATATGACTACATTTGCTGTCCATTCTATGAACTTGACTTCTCTAAATTGCTTTTCAACTATTTTTTAGATTTCCTGGCCCTGTATTTTTACTTCATTTTGACTTGTGAACCTTGATGTATAAATTCGTATGACTTCATTGACTAAACAAATACTAAATCCCTATTGCTGCCAGGTATTTGGCTTAATTTAGGATGAAATTTACCTTCAACCAAGAGCAAATCTTGATAGTCCCACCATCCTCTCTTTATCTAAACACCCTTGATAATTGTTCGGTAGATTAATTTATATGCTGATATTCTGGTTCTTTTAAGTTGAAACTGTTGTGAGATATGTACTTCCTGGTATAGAAATGAAACGCAAAGAACACAAGCAAACACAAATCGTTTATGTGGTTCGATCCAACTGGATCTACGTCCACGGGAGGGAATCAATCAAATAGTTCACTAAGTTAAAAGAAATGGAGAATACATAGCTTATACATAGAGATGAGCCCTCATCTTCCTTCTATGACCTCCCTCTCAAGCGACACCTTGATACAAAGCCTCAAGATGCGCTCCTCCTCTCTAGCTCTCTAGCTATTCTCTCCTCCTTTGTGGTAGCTTAAGATCTCTTCCCTTGCTCTCCTAAGCCGCATACCCTCTCTATTTATAGAAGCAAGAGAGTGGTAGGTGGGAGGTAGGTGAGCGATAGGTGAGATGTGGTAGATGAGCGGTACCACATTACAAAAGTGTCATTTTACCTTAATTCAATAATTCGGGGTCAAAATAACAATTCTCCACCTTAACCCTCAATTGAGGAGCTTCGAAGTAAAAATTCCCTCCACCTGGCTCCTGAGGGGCCCTCAGCCCTTGCTTGAGTTTGCTAAGTCCAAACAGTACATAGACTTAACAATCATGATTCTTCCGATAAGAGAGTACAACCTTTTTTTCCTGACTCATTGTATGACGAGACGAGAGTCTTTGGTTACTCTGATGCAGCCATTCTCTGCCTTGAACGAGCATCCGCTTGACTCCAGCGTACCTAAAGTAATTAGATTTCTTTTGAGCTCTGGTACGTACCTGACATTTTTCAGTACTCGTTCAACTCCATCAAACATCCTTATCCTGATTGATCCACTTCCAACAACCCTGTGAGTTTTATTGGCTTCCAGTAGAACGAACCCATCATTTTCCTGTTGCAGTGTCTCAAACCAGTCTTTGTGAGGACACATATGGAAAGAACACCCTGAGTCGAGGACCCACTTCTTACTGGATTCAAACTCTGTGATCACCAGGGCCTCAGCAGAATTGTACTCATCAGAGGCTACGCTTGCTTCTCCTGATTTTTCTGGCTCTTCTTGGTACTTATTTTTCCTGTCTAGGCAGTTCCTCTTGAAATGACCGTCCTTATGACAATGATAGCACTTGAAAGATCCCCTTGATGACTGAATTCCTGCCATCATTGCTTGACCTTGATCTGTACTGACCATTTCTTGAATCTTTCCCGTCCGACCTTCCTCTGACTATAAGACTGTCTCCGTTGACTTCCTTGTCCCTGTCATGCTTCCTCTGAAGTTCTTTGACTCTAATCAGAGATTGAACCTCCTCCAAAGTGATAGTCTGCACCATTTCATAGAGCATCGCATCCTTGAAATGCTCGTAGCTCTTAAGAATAGAGTTTAGCAACAACAGTGCCTTGTCCTCATCGTCCATCTTGACATCGATGTTCTCGAGGTCGTCGATGATCCTGTTGAACTCGTCGATCTGCTCTGAGACGGATTTGTCTTCATGCATTTTGAAGGAGTATAGGTCCTGCTTTAGAAAGAGCCTATTAGCAAGAGACTTTGTCAGGTAGAGTACCTCGAGTTTGGCCCAAAGAGCACTTCAAAAAGAGCCTATTAGCCAGAGACTTTGTCAGGTAGGGTACCTCGAGTTTGGCCCAAAGTGCTTTTCAAAAAGAGTCTGTTAGCAAGAAACTTTGTCAGGTAGAGTACCTCGAGCTTGACCCAAAGTGCTTGAGCCGTTGTCTCCCTCGACACCTCCCTTAGAACTTTGTCGCCCAAGCTCAGGATTATCAAACTATGAGCTTTGTCCAGTATGTCGATCTTCTTCTTCTTGGTCATGTCGGCCGGCAATGTCGCCGACCCTTGCAAGGCTTCTACAACACTGTTGAACCAATAGAACTCTCATCTTTACTCTTCATAGGCCGAAATCGTTCTTTCCGTTGAATTTCTCAATGTCGAATTTGGCGGAACTCATTGTCGTGACTAGAATTTCTTTCAATGAATTCTACCTGCTGCTCTTCCAAGAACTAGGCTGAAATTACTAAAATGTTGTATTATTGTATAGCAACCAAAAGTTTTCAGCCTAAACCTGCCTTTTAACGCCTTGCTGTCCAAGAAATTCTCACCAAATTTCTTACATTCTCCCCGTGAACTCCACTGTCTTCGCCAACCGAACGGAGAGCTCTGATCCCTTCTGGCAGAGATCACACCTGTTCACCGGAGAAAACGTCATGTTCTGTGCCCGCGCCTCCTTTCCGCACGCACTCCTCTGGGTCCAGCGGAACAAATCAGAAATTCCTCCTCTGCCTTTCGCGCGAGAATAACTCTCTCTCCAGAGCCGTCGTGCCTCGCTAAACTGCTCAGGTCCTCCTGCTTCGCGAACTCCCGAACAGAGAACTCCCCGAACCCTTCTCTGCGCGATCTCCGCCTCTTCCCTCTGGTCGAGTTGCTCGCAAGATCGAACTCTTACTTCGAAATCCTCTGTGGCAGCCCTGTCGCAAATTTTCGGCCCTCGTTCGCGGACTGTTCCTCCTCCGTCTCGCCGAACCGCACAACCTGCGGTGCGAATCCAGTCGATCAAAGCTTCCACTGCTCACCGAATCTGTCGAGATTCGGATGCCTGCGACGCGATCCGCTTGCTCCTCTGTTCGTGAATGTCGAACTCCTCTTCTTCGTCGCTGGCCGGGAACACCTTTACTCGGACACCTCTAGCCAAGAAGTACGGATCTTCCCACAGACGACGCCAATTGTTGTGAGATGTGTACTTCCTGGCATAGAAATGAAACGCAAAGAACACAAGCAAACACAGATCATTTACGTGGTTCGATCCAACTATCAATCAAATAGTTCACTAATTCAAAAGAAATGGAGAATACAGAGCTTATACATAGAGATGAGCTATCATCTTCCTTCTATGGCCTCCCTCTCAAGCGACACCTTGATACAAGGCCTCAAGATGTTCTTCTCCTCTCTAGCTCTCTAGCTATTATCTCCTCCTTTGTGGTAGCTTAAGATCTCTTCCCTTGTTCTCCTAAGCCTCACACCTTCTCTATTTATAGAAGCAAGAGAGGGGTAGGTGGGAGGTAGGTGGGAGGTAGGTGAGATGTGGTAGGTGAGCGGTACCACATTAGAAAAGTGTCCTTTTACCTTAGTTCAATAATTGGGGGTCAAAATAACATAAACTAACGTAGCAAAGCTTCATTCCTCGACTACAAGGTTTTATTACACCAAATTGGCCTTTGTTATAATGATTGATATTATTCTCGGGAATTCCATGAAAAGCTGATATGTTGGTTACATATTATGGAATGCATTAAGAAATGTTAGAACAAAAATAACATTGTATGTTCATGGTGTTTGAATTAATGTGAACTAAATTAGTCTGATGCCGACTCCTTAAACTTTTGACCTAGTTGGATACCCAATGCCGGTTTTGCTGATGCTCCACTTAACGCCTGCAAAAATTTAGTTTGCACCACATCTTTAAATTGTGTATGAATGCCCATTATCTCGACTCAGAACTTTCTAGGACAACCAAGGCTAATCATGCTAAAGTATTTCTTATTGGCTCATCTTGAATCACTAACATCTCTTCTTTATCAGATATAAGCTTTTACTTCTTGCGTCCTCACCTTTTACAATTGAGGTGTGGACCAAACACTGTAGTGTTGTCTCTCCACCTTCAGAGCTAGGTGATGAATCTCTTGTAATTTTCAATAAGGTTGCAAGTGTATCATCTTGCCAATGGACGATCTCATTACTCTCAAAAATCGAGTTATGATGTTCCCATCGGGCTCATTAGCCCACACTTCAATATAAGTTACTTGAACTCACCTTTGTACTCCGCATAATAATCTCTCCAGCATAGGTGTTGGAGTTTTCTGAACATATTTTGTTGGTAATACAAGAGAAGATATTTGCACAGCATTTTTTGTTTCATCTTGGACTAAATAGTAATTTTATCGTTCCTTTCCCGCGTCGAAGATGCTTCAGGTTCTCCCACCACATTGAAGTTTTTTCCTAAGCTTGTTGGCTGTCAATTTAAATTTCTTGTATTGAGGATTATTTTTGCACTAAAAAAATTATCCCATTGCTTGAAATCACTCAATAAATTCCTTTGAATCTATGTGACATTCGAAATATGATAAACCCACTTTTATTTGAAGATCCTGACTTCTTTGATATTTCATGCCTAATCAAGGTAGTGTTTTTTGGTCATTGGAAACTACCTAATAAAAGGGATTCACTTCCTTCCTTTAATCTCACAAGTTAGCTTTGTGGCTACTGATGATTTCTTCTGAATTTCTCCTCTTATAGATGACAAGCATTTGTTGCGGCTCGAGAATGTCCGATTGTGATTCATGCATAGAAAACTCTTAGATATCTCTTTGCCGATTTCTCCTAGGAGGCATGATGTCCTTTTAAGTTGATTAGGCTTCTAGTGGATATAGGATTGCAAATCAAGATTAGTTGGGTGTTTAGATTTTTGGGGTAGATTTTGAGCTGGAATTTTTGCGAAAGTAGGAGTTGGATTTTTAAATTTTTAGGCTTTGGGCTAGGAATTGTCGTAGAAATGATTTGAGGAAATTTTGTTTTATGGGGGGTGTTATGTTGGGTTATTTTGAATTTTTTGTTTAGGGCAAGAAACAACTAAAAATTTAGGGCTCGTCGGGCTCTTGTACCAAATGGTACTGATCAAGAGCTCCTAAATGGTGTTTGGGAAGCAGGTTTGACTGGGAGATGGTAGATGAATAGTAAGGGAATGAAATCACTAGCGATCAATGATATTTTGAGGGAAATAGATGATATTCAGAGGCTGCCACAACTTAAAACAAGGAAAAACATGAAACAACATGACGAGGATGTTGAGGAGAGGTGCCAAATGAAATTGCGGTGTGGATGATGACGAGGCAACGAACCAAAAGGAAAAATAACGATTTTCCTGCTTCGAACAATAGTTGCAAGCTGGACGACGGTCTTAAATTGTTCAAAAGAGATCACCACCTAAGGGGCCATTTGACTTGTTGAAAATGAAATGCAATGTAAGTGGTTCACATATTACCATGATTACAATGCATTTGAAGTATTTTTGTATTTGTTTCACTGCAAAATAAACGCAGGATTTTATGTTTTTTTATTTTGTTTGAAGTAGATCGAAAATTATGTATTTGAAAAAAATTGTTTGGCGGTAGCAGGG
>JXCR01147943.1:19317-52866 GCA_002079205.1 Phalaenopsis hybrid cultivar
TTTTTTTTTTTTGGAAGATTTGCATAGATACCGCTCAATTCTTATGAATTTACATATCTAACACCTAAACTTCACTTTTTACAAATACGCCACTGTACCTATTCCAAGAACAACTGTATTTCACTTTTTAAATGTTAAAATGGCTTTATTTTTTATGTGATATGAAAATTTTGGGTGGTGTAATTGTAAGTAAAGTTTAGGTGTTAGATATGTATATACATAGGAATTGCATGGTATACATTGTGAATGCTCTTCCTTTTTTTTAACCGGAAAAAAAGCTTTCTATAGGGGACTCTAAATCTGATGGGCAATGAGATTATGTTATACAGAAAGACTTCCATGGATTACTATTAAACCTGCCTGAAATTTGATATGTATTCATTCATTGGTTTGCTCTGTTTCTGTTTATTTGTCTATCATCTCAAAATTTAATGACATGGACAAAATTATGCGACTTCTTAAACCTTATACGCGCCTATTATGTGATTGTTTCATGTTGTATTCTTACTGAATAAACTGCTCTGTTCTGTTTCAGTGATGCAGCTTTAGCTGCCTTCCTGGAAGCATCGGGTGTCACGTTGGTTGAGCTTGTACTCAACAATATTGAAAAGGTATTAGATTGTTATATGACGTCTGTGAATCTTTTATTTTTTGTCAAAATAATACTGAATTGATCATTCAGGAAAATTTCCATTGACAAGCTTTTTTATAAAGAACTCTCTTAACCATAATTGAACCATAATTGCCAAACCAATTCGAATTTCCATTGTTGGCTGTTACAGAACATTATGATTTATGCTATTGAATGCATGGGAAGTTTGATAGTGCCTTTAATTCATACATTGGTAAATATATGCCTGGATAATCTTAAAAGTAAACTTGATCCTTGCCTTGATTATGTGCTCCAACTGAACTTTTGCCTTCAATGTAAGCAACCCTTTTGTTTTGATTGTCAATTGTTATTTTTATCTCTTATCTATTATTAGAACCTTCTTAAGTCTTGCTAATAGAGTTTTATTTTTCTGTCTTACATTTCCTTCTTTTTGATGAGAAGGCCTCAAGCAATAATTTGAGCACATTTTATTTGTTTATTTTTGTTAGTTGGACTGCTTTATTTATTAAGAAAATTCTAAGGATGATGGTTCAGAAAGAGAGTGTTTTATTTCTAAGCTCTATGCTTAATGATTCGACATAGTTTTAATCTTGATTCAATTTGACGATAGATTTTTGGAGTTATAATTGCGGGGACTTGAGAAACATGTTGATTAGGTAAAGATATCAAGCTGTCATGGCCATCTAAAATATTGGGTCTTTTTTTCTGAACTATTTTTGAATATTTTTTAGAATAAATAATGTATAAAATACTAATTTTTTTGTGGGTTTCATTATAAGCAAATCAATGTGCTGGGTTCAACATAATTGAAGTTGCCTATTCCCACAAAATGGTTGGAAGCCTACTTTTTGCTTGCATTCCCTGTTTATTCAAACAAGATCGATTGTGCTACGTGCCTCCAAGCATGAATGAGCATAGGAATCACTTGAGGAATGCTGTGATAACACTTGATTATTTTTTAACTCTTAGGAAATTGTGCTTTTATGTTTCTAATTGAAAACTGATTGCGATTTGACAATTATTACACGTGCAGGCTGCAGGAAATACTGCTTTAGCTATTTCTCGCAGATGTTCTCTATCACTGAGAAGCCTGGACCTTTCCTTCTGCCGCAGGATGACTGATGAGGCTCTTGGATTGATTGTTGATAGTTGCCTGAACTTGGAAGTTCTAAAACTATTTGGATGCCCCCAGGTATGTTTTTGGTCTGTATAATTTTGTCAGGAGTAGCAGTGAGCTAGTTGAGCCGAGCTCAAGTTGCCCCTTGCTTGAGCTTTTGATTAATCAATCAAGTTCACGTTCCGGCCCCTAGACTCTATTAGTTTGAGTCGGCTCACAAACTAGATCATTTATGATGAAAAAGAGAGAAGGATTATAATTCAAGGCATTGTTTGATATAAGAAAAATAATAAGAAATTATTTGATATAAGAGAATGAAATATAATTTTTAACAACTTTATACTAAAACTATTAAGTTAATATTATTCAAATGAGATGGTTCGTATACTAATGATTTGATTCAGGGATGGCTCAAGTTCAGTTCATTAGCTCATGAAGTTCGAGCCATAACTGTTTTTCGAAGTTTCTCGGTGATCCGACGTGGGGCTTTTTCGTTGCAGGTTACCGATGTTTTCTTGGAAGGGCACTCGAATTCTCTTGTGAAGATAATTGGTTTGAAAGGCTCGATCTTAAAGGAAATAGAGATGCCTAATTTCAGTTAAAATTCTTTTGAAACATAATTTAGCGGTTCACATGGAGCATTATCCGGTTAATTTCGTTTGGACGTTTGATGCTATCACTTGTCTCCCCAGTAGAATTTTTGTGGCAATGTTTCTTTTTTTCGAGTACTTTGTTTAAAATATATATATATGGAAATGTTATTTACCTTTAGAAGTTACATGTACGGTGCAATATTTATTTTGGGAAAGAATTTACAGGTCTATCACTCAATTCCAATGTATTTACATGTCTTAACACCAAAATTTTAATTTTAACGCATATAATATATAGAGACCCACACACCCACACAGAACACCTACTCCCCAACCCACACAAACACACATTTTATGTGATGTGAAATATTGTGGTAACAAGTGCGTGCGCGCACAACATATTTGATGTGATATGAAATATTGGGTGGTATAATTGTAAAAAATATAGTGTAATTGGACGATGCATATTGCATATTAAGGCAATTTTGTTCCTCTTGAAGCCAATTATTTTGAATTTTATTTTATTGTTTTAATTTGATATTGAAGGCCATCAAAATGCGCAAATATAATATCTTTATCTTCAGGATGTTGTGTACCTAACTATCTAAATTAATATTTATGTTTAAAAAAGTCTTATTGAATGTAAAATGTTTTGTTATATATATTGTAAGTTGATGTTTGATGCATTTTTTTGGTATAATGATTTTGTTATATATATTGTAAGCTGATGTATTATGCATCTTTTCAGTATAATGATGAATGTAAGTAAATGTAACACTAATTGGGGATAATGTGGAACTTTAAGAAATACGATGACATAGCAAATCAATTTATCTTTATTAAGAAAAAAAGGTGTATATTAATACATTAGCTTACACATCTTTAAACAATTTACAATTATAAGTCAATAAAGGTGTGATTCTTTTTAATTAATGATGAAAAGGTGCATGTTGTGCGGTTGTTGAAATTGCCCGTTTGGGACAGCTTATAAGTGCGAATGGTATTTTTAAAACGCCGTTCTACCGTTTGATTCGTGCGTTTTGTCAGTTTATCTGAAACAACGTTTGAGTTTTTATACTAAATGCAGGCCGCGGGCCGAACCCTGCGGTCTGCTCACAGGCTGCGTTTTAGGATAAACAGCTTATGTTGAAACGTACAACCTGCCCCAAAAGCACTCTAAATTGTTCGTTCAATTGCTAATTATTGAATTAAATATATTATAACAATTTTTTTTCAAATTCAGAAAGAATAATAAAAAAAATATAAAATTGGCATAAAGGAGGTTATGGATCAAATACATGAGCATGACTATTCAAAGAATATGCAACTCTTATTTACATGCATGGAATTGTAAAGGACACAAGAAATAGGGGCGGTGGCATTTTCCTTTTTTTTATTTGTTTTTCTGATCTATTTAAAATAAAAATGAGGGTGCTTTAGTTTTTTATTAGCAGAGTTCAAACTGACATTCAAAACCTCATTAGGGGTAAGATTAGTACTAATATTTTTGGAAAAGAATATTTAAACTTATCATTATTGACATTGAGGTCCATCTTGGCCTACTTTTAATGAAGAGCATAATTAAATCCACTAATCATATCATTATTAGCAATTTCAAAAAGGAAAGTCATTAACAAATTTAAGTGGTTAAAACTCTTATCATGTAAGACACTCCTAACACAACTTTTCAGACGATTTGAAGATGCACATAATAGCTTAAGTAACTTAGTCTCCATTATTACTATAAATATATTTGAAAATTTTTGTAGCTATATCATCAATACCTGAGGATTTATCATTCCCTTACCGGAAAAAAAAAACTTTCATTTTCCTACCAAAAGAGGGGGTTAACAAATGCAGTGAAAGTGGGATTCACTCACTATAAGAGATATTTAGAGTTCATTGGAGAAATAATTTTGAGTTTTTTTTTAATATTCAATCAAACACTTTAAAATTTAAAACTTATACATTTCAAATGTTGTTTCTCCATAATACACTCAACCTAACATCCAATGAGGAAAAGGAAATTCATAATATTTTAGTTCAAAAAAGTTTTATGTTAAGAAATTATAATATATTTTATTTCAAGATTAAACTATTTTTATAGCACATATTCTAATTTCATATATCATATATTATGTCTCAATATTGTTAAACTATTAGACCGTCTAGATCAAAAATTTGTGACTCAGTCTCTCACAAAATGAATGAGAACTAATTTTTTGTTGAGTTTGTGGTCAATTTTTAGTACGGGGTTGAAATTGTAGATAAGATACTATCATATATTTTGTCTTCATTTTGTAAGAATTTTTAAGATAAAGGGAGAAAACTTTCAATCATAGCTAGTCATTAGGGTGTTGACTGTTTAACATATAGTAGCAAGAAACTTAAGATTTTAGAAATGTATAAATTTATCCCCATGAGCTTAGAGTGGCTGATGGGGGAATGATGACAAATGCAATCAAGATCCATGATTTCATCTTTCTGGGTTGTCATGGACCTTAGGCAACTTAGTCAAGGGAGATGACATGTCGACCTTAGCTTATAGTGACTCAAGATCTATAAGTTTCCATTGGGCGAAATTTCAAATGGTTGCTAACATATATGTTTCCTAATAATTTCTTGCTGCAACATGATAAAAAGATCTTTGTTAGAAGCCATGTGAAATTTCGCCCAATGGAAACTTATATATCTTGGGTGGATATTTATCCGAGGGAAAAAAAAACATGTCGACCTTAGCTTATAGTGAACTTTTTGTCTTATTAAGTATAATTTATGATTCACAACTGGAAGGAGCAATAAATTATTAGGAAAGATATATGTTACAGCTATGCCTAGAATGTAATAGGGATGTCTAGCCAAACTATTTAGTTAGAGGGCTATGTTCATAATCATTTTGGTCAAACCATATGGATAAATGACACGAGCCATATATTTACTAGTATGAGATTATATTAAGTGCAAATATAATAGTATATTTACTACAATATTAACTCTTTTATCTTAAATTTATCACAGAATGAATGAAGTGATCAGTCTTTTCAATTGGCTAAACTGTTTAAGTCACTCGCTAGTTGCCACTATAATCGAGATCTCTCAGGCTTTATAGCTACTTGATTATTGTGATGGGTGTTTCACTCGACGAGAATTTTCTAGTTGGTTCTTCGTATGAGATCACAACATGAGGCATGGGTCACACGAGATGATCGGGGCCTCCTCAATTGGCCATACTGCTTAAGTCACCAGTCGATTGCCATTTTAATTGGGATACCTCATACTTTATAATCACTTGATTGAAGTGATAGGTTCCTTTTTTTTTGAATGGAATCAGTTTGACTCACAATCAGGGTTCCGTTCAAGGGAAACACAATAGGAGACATGGGTCACACGAGATGAGCGAGCATCTTCCTCTAACATATTAATGTGATCAGGAAGAGGCCACTCTCACTCTATCATTTTGAAAGATAGGTCAGATAGATCGATTTACAGTTGCAAATGTGATTAGGCATAACCCCTCAACTGCCATGCCCAATAAAATATGGCTTGGTTGAATTTCTTGGTGGCTAGTTAATTTCGACCGGCTGGCCACCCCCTAAGCCATGTCCGTTAAATATGATATTTATGTGATCATATATACAAACTAATAAGCTTGATCGAGAGCCATCCACTACATAGTTTCATGTCCTCACACATTGGTGCGCAAGCAAACATCAGTGGGCATCCGATCACTATCGGCGTGTCAATGTAAGTAAAAAAAATTATTTTCTATTTTTTGGGGCTATTAATATGCTAATTAATGTTTAAAAAGTCAATTAATATTTGAATTTTTTATGCAGGAGTACGGGTAGCTTTGGGAGAGAGAGAGGGAGATGACTAGCTAGACCTCCTCGTCCGCAGTAGCAGTGTTAGCCAGTTTACCACTGCTCAGTTTGATTTTGAGTTGTAGACGCATGTGACAGGGAAGAAGAAGAGGAGAGTGTACATCCTAAGAGTAAAGGGGATAACATTTGAGGCCGAGCACTCTCGTGCAGTTGTGGGTGGCCCTAGCTCGTCATAAGCTCATCATGAGGAACTTGCTAGGTGGGTAACGTTGATGAATGAAGAGCTCCGAAAGATGCATGAAGGTCAGCAGATGGTTGCAGATAATGTAGCACACTTGAAGGAGAGATTTGATCCCGGGGGCAAGCAACATATGAGTATTATTGAGGAAGATGAGTAGGAGGAGAAAAATGAGGATGAAGAGCAATATTAAAATTTTTATTATGTGTTTGTTGACATTCCACCGCTTTAGAGGATGATTATATATATATTTTTTTATTTATGTTCAATCAAACTTTCAATTTCTTTAGTTGTGAACTTTGAACACTCTGATCCGTTTATCTATAATATAATTTGATATCATTATTTAGATATATTGGAGATATTATTAATTCTCATGATAGATAAATATCTGGTTATATTGCTTATGTTTGTTCTATACAGGTATGTGGAAATCTAATCGTTCAACTACATTTTTTTATTTCTTAATGGTTGGCGTCCTACTATTCCGACACAACTGCAACAATAATTAGTTCAATATTCGGCGCCGCTAATCTGACACATTAGCGTTGAGCCATGGCGACGCTAATTAGCACTGGTTTAGGGACGACCCTAAACCCTAAACCCTAAACCCTAATTAGCGTCGGCTCGGGACACTCTAATATTTAGTTAATTTAGCGTTGTTTGTTTTTTCGATGAAAACTTATAGCCACATAAATTTGAGACGCAAATAAAATCGGAAGCAAATGCCGAAGCAAAATCTATTAGCGACGCCCATTTTAGCGTCAAAATTATTTAGTCGATAATTGGACTTGGCATCCGAAAAAAGCTAGAAATGTCTGATGCTAATCGATCATTTTTCTCCTGTAATGATTACCTTTGTTTTTTTGTTTTTTTTTGTTGTGTTTTTTTTTTTGTTGCGATTGTGTCAACGTTGATGATGTGGTGAGCTTGGAGAACCTACACGAATATGAACAAGATTTTGTTTCTCACTAATTTATTGCTCTCTGTTTGTTTGCAGAGAGAAATAAGAGGGATAAAGAGGGAGGGGTTGGGGGGTTGAAGGTAGAGAGAGAAAAGGAGAAGCATAGAAGGGAGCTAATCTAAAGAGATAAAGAAGAGGAGGAAAGTAGTTGTTTGCAGATTTCAAGTAGTGTAGCAAGATGTGGTTTGAGTATATTTAATTTTGTATGATTGAAGATGGAATAAAGGAGGTATACAAGCAGAAGCACGAGGAGAACAAGCCAGAAGCTGCAATGCTAGGCTTAGAGGGCATTTGGGGCTGCAGTACGGAGGCGGTGTGGAATTGCAACGCAGTTTTTTCTGTTTGACAAAATTATTTTTTGTCTGCGTTCTCAAAAAGCTGCAGCCGAAAGCAGTGTTTTCCCACCAAATCTGATTACCTGTGGTTGTTGCTAGAAACTTGCGTTTTGAATTTTTCAAAAAAAAAGAAAAAGAAAATTATAGCCACAACAACTTCTTCAACAACTTCAATGTTGTTTCTTCAAACAACTACAGCTGCCCCAAATCGACCTTAGTGACATTGTTGTTAATAAGGGGGAGAGTGAAGTGCTAGCATAGCGAGAGGTAAAGGGGATTGGGTTAAGAGAGATGCCTCTAAGAAATGCATGATGATATAAAATATTCTTCGAGAAAGGGGAGCACTAGTGTCCACCAAAATGAGGGCATCACACCGGAATGAGGGTATCACAGGCTATAATTTTCTTGTAGTCCGGGGCATCCATTTATCATGTGCATTTTGATTTTTGAATCATTGTCTTGAATTTTATGTCCACATCAAGAATAAAAAAAACCGGTAATATAAGTGTCATTTATAGGTATTTTCTATATCTAAGGCATACTCGTGCAATCTATTTGGTGAATGGAGAACATTTAAGCGATCTTGGCTATCACCGATGCTAGTCTGACAATATTCATGCACATCACATTGTGCATGTTGTTGTCGTCACACTTGATTTCGAAGATCTCATATGATAAATTGCAATGCTTTGTACAACAACAAGAACAACAAGCTTTTATCCTACTAAGTAGGGTCGGCTACATGAATTCTTTTTCTCCTCCGTGTTCTATTGAGTGTCATATTTTCATTTACTTCTAATAGATTAAGATCATTTTTCATACAATATACTCAAGTCTTTTTTGGTCTACAAATTTCAATGCTTAGTATGCAACAACAAAAACCGTTTTTCCAACAAATATTGTATAGGCAAATTCAGTGGTGATTGAAGAAATTTTGAGTTTAATTTGAGCGATATTGTATTCAATAATGTTGTTTTCATCATCCTCGGTTGAATCAGTCATTGAGGGTCTCCTCTTGAGTAGTTTCATTGCTTCCAAAGTATTGACTCAGTTTGCTTTAGAAAAGGAGGTTGATTTGGCAGCCTTGGCAATACCCAAATAATTTGACTCTGTTTTATGCAACACTGTTCAATCAATTCAATTTATGGGCAAATATAGGTGTCAAAAACTATATAATTATTTTTTTAAATATTTATATGTATAATCTTAATAGAAAAAAAAAAATATTATGAATATCTAATAATTTAGTTATATTATCTAATAATTTAGTTATATTATCTAATAATTTAATTGTATTGATGAATAACATGTGAATATGTGATATGTGAAATAAAATTAAGTTTCATAAAATAATCCCATTTTATATAAAATGATATCAAAAATATCCCAACATTATTTTTTCTTATTACAATTTGTGCAACAATAGATTAGGTGTTGCAAAATGTGCAAAAAATGTGGCCTTGTCTTCATCAAATCCAAATAATCAACTAATCTATTTTTATAAGCATAAATATCATTAAATATAATAAATATATTCATTTTAAAAAAAGCACATTATTAAATTAAAAAAATGATAAAAATTTTACTTAAACATTTTGTCAAATTCATGCTCAAATTCATGAAGAAATCACACAGTTTCTTGGCCCTTTGCTCTGTGATACTGCTCCCGAAAATCTCGCGTCGCCACCGACATCAATGGCGAACGATCGCGTTTTGCCAACCCATCCAGCGGTTCTTCCTCCTCCCCCTCGCTCATCTTCTCCATCCTCCGGTTGCCATAATGCCAAGACCCGAATCTCATTGGCGATCTAAAGCTTCGATCTTTAGGCACAATCAGGCAATTAAAGCTCCAAGGAGACGGCGTCAATGCCATTAAACTTTTGTCGTTCGAAGTACGCAGGAAAGGATTCTTAAAGCTCTGGTTCAAATTCACCAATTCCTTCTCCTTCGTTTCTTCGCCTTGACATTTGCTGTTCAGTTCGTTCATGCTTTCCACAAGCGCAAGCTCCCTGCTTTCCGAATCCATGGAGTCACCATCCTCCCTCAGGGGCTCCAGCAGCAGCAGCTTCGGCGGGCTCTTAATCTTCGCCGCATTCCCGTCCTTCAAAAATCCCTCTATCGTCTCCAAAAGAGATCCAGAAATCTTGACCACGGTTGGGTACTCTGATTGCCTTCCAATTCCCATTTTCTTGCATCCGGCGTAAAAAGCTTCCAGCTCTTCAAACTGCTTCGCGGAGGCTCTGCTCGCCTGAAAAATCTGAGACCATAATTCGATGGGGAGATGTAAGAAGCTATCGAGGAGAAACGAGGTTCCGTCCGCCATGTCACGGTAAAGATCGAAGCTTTCGCGGACAACAGAGTGAAATGTGGCTCGCACAAGACGGCTTGCTCTGGCCTGACCCGTGGGTCGTGTGCCCATCGCCCGGTTCAGCACGCTCTGCCAGTGTTCGATTCGATTCACGAGAACAGAAGGCTTGAGGCTCGAAACAGGGCAGCGTCGAGGCCGCCGGAAAAGCTTGCCGGCGGCGGAAGCTTCCAATCTAGCATCGAGGTAGAGAGCCAAAGTGCGCACAAACGCGGTGAAGTCCCACGGGGAAGAGAGGCCGGATTCGTCGCGGAAGCTGGATAGATCGAGGAGGCGACGCCGGCCATCTTCCCCTGTTGCGGCGAGAACTTCGCGGCGGAAGTCAGGGCCGGCGTCGGAGATGCCACGGGAGATGACGGAAAGGGATTTGACGGCGACTATCCAGTTGCGAGTGCGCGAGAGACGGCGGGAGAGGGACCGCACCGCTGGTTCCGGTGAGGAGGATGCGAGGAAGAGAAGCTCGGAGAGAGTTTCTTCGGCGGCAGGGGAGGGATCATGGGAGGTGGCTTTAAGGACGGCGACGTGGATATCGGAAGAGCCGGAGATGAAGGCGAGGCTGAGGCTNGGAGAGGCGGCGGGAGAGGGAGAGCACTGCTTGCTCCGGTGAGGAGGATGCTAGGAAGAGAAGCTCGGAGAGAGTTTCTTCGGCGGCAGGGGAGGAATCATGGGAGGTGGCTTTAAGGACGGCGACGTGGATATCGGAAGAGCCGGAGATGAAGGCGAGGCTGAGGCTTGTGTGGTCCTTCACGGTATCGATGGCCCGCCGGAGCTTGCTCGGCATGGCGCTGACGGTTTGCCGCGTCCGAGCATGCTCTGGTTTTTAGAAGAAGAAGGAAGGTTTGTTTTTTGGTTTTTTTTTTCCATTTTTTTTCAAGGTTCGGAGCTAACTGTTTGTTGAATGGATTCTGACCGTTGGTTGCGGAGGGGAGGTGGTTTGGAAGGCCATGGATTGGATTGGAAGAGCTGCATTTTAAATAAAGAAAAGTTGGGTAGGTGATTTATAAATAAATAAATTTTACAAAAAATAAAATTATAATTTACTTTTTTGAAATTTTTAGAATGTTGAAAGACTACAAAGTAAGAATGCAGCAGAAATTTTTTGTTTGATTGTTCTGTCTCATTTTAAATCCTTTAATTTTTCAAAATTTTTGTTATTCAAGTGAGCCAATCGCCGGCCGCAACGTCGCACGGCGCCGATGTCTATGGCGATGTGGTGCCCGGCTGTAGGCCGTCTGGATATGCGATGTCGGGATGTAAAATTTTCTCCAAAATTAGAGAACAAAAGTGAAAATATCCGATTAGTATATGATGAACAAAAGGTAGATCCAACAGAATCCTCGAACTGTTTTAGATTTGTTATGTTGCAAGTGAAATGTATGTAGAATCAATTAAAATTTGTGTTGGGCTAGTCTGCAAAAGTTTTGAAACGAATTCCGGCGTAGAATTTGTTCAGAGTATTGTTAATAGTAAAATAAGTGCAAGCATGTGGAAGACGAGGTGTTCCAACTATTTTTTGCCCAACATGGTTGTTTTGTTTTGCTAATTTTAAAATAAGTGCAAGTATTTAGAAGAAGTATGTCAAATTAATTTTGAGGATATTGACATGGATGAAGATATACATAGGGCTGTCAAAACGGCTCGTTGTGCGCGAACAGCTCGTGTTCGGCTCGTTAAGAAGCTCGTGTTCGGCTTGTTAATTTCGTTCGATAAGTTAACGAGTCANGCCCACCAGAAACTTGAATAATTGTCCACAAGTAGGGCTGTCAAAACGGCTCGTTGTTCGCAAACAGCTCGTGTTCGGCTCGTTAAGAAGCTCGTGTTCGGCTTGTTAATTTCGTTCGATAAGTTAACGAGTCAAACATGAACTAAGATGTGTTCGTTCGTGTTCGGCTCGTTTTGGCTCGAAATACTACTCATCAAGTTTATANTAGAGAAAAGGGGAAAAATGAAAGAATACATAAAAAATATAGGAGAAAAACAATTAAAAAAATGTAAAAGAAGAGCTACGAATAAATAGTAATGTCAATGGTTGGCTCCAGGAATCTATTGAAAGTAACCCAAATTCATGTGCAATAAGAATGATCCATCCATATAGAAGGCATAGTAGAGAACAAAAACAGCACTAAGTGAAAAAAAAAAATTGATGTTAGCAAATCCATAATTAAGTTGTAGCAAAAAGAGGAAGATTGTAGTATTTGTTCAAAGAGACCAAGGAGGCGACGCCGCCATCAATTAACCAATTTGAGCCTGTTGTAGAGGTTGTTGGATTCATTATAGCTCTTCTAGAGAAGTACTAAGAGCATCAAATTGAGTTCCTAACACACATGTTTCAAAATAAACCATATCCATGATAAAAAATGCCCCATATTAAAATAGATTCAGGCAAAATCACTACTCGCCAGATCATTCCAAAGTAAGAAGTGAATGTAAAGTAAGCCTCATGTAGAAAACCACACCAAGATTTCAGGTCAATCCAAGCAACATTAACAAAAGCTTTATAGAGTGTATGAGAGCAAGAACCAAACCAATCAAACATATTATCAAACGAGCAAAGCATGAGGTGAGATATTATCCAGGTAGAAGACTAACCCCATTTAGAGAATCAAATCTAGAGAAGTACTAAGAAAAATAACAACATATAAAAATTATGAGAGAAAAGTAAAGATAATAAAGATTTTTTATATCACTAGAACTATCACCTTTGAATTTTCACTTTATGCTTTTCTTCCTCACAACAAGCTTAATTTTATGAAGAATCACATATTTTGCTCCATTGTTGTCCTTGAAAACTCTAGCATTTCTCTCAAGCCAGATAAAAGGAGGAGTATTGTGCACAACCAAAAAGTAAAATTTCTTAGAAATCTTGGAAAAAATGGTATCAACATGAGGAATCACTTCAATCATAATTCATCCAAAAAAAATTTAAAAAAAAACTAAGTAGAATAGTATCTTTAAGAATGGAGAAGAAAAATTGTCTTGAAAAAAAATAGGGGGAGTGAATCTCATGATTATTATTGTAAAGCTCACACCTTGGAGGGACCATAAGGTCTTTAGAATGAAGGATCCATGGTTTCAAGACCCCCAACAATTAGCACATTCCAGACAAATGATGAAAACAAAAGTGATTAGCCTTTGAATCACATAAATATATGCCAATGGGTCTCAATATGGTCATCACAAATAAAGAAATAATATTGAAGGAGCCAACAATAATGGAAAATGAATCTTTAATGAATTCAAGAGCCGACCATTAGCTGCAAGATAGCAAGGTTCCAACAGTCATTTTAGAAAACATCAGATATTTTAGTGTCTTTGGAGCATTGAAACTAAATAATAATATGATCACCATATTTCTCAATGAAGGAGACATTGCAAACTAAGGATCGTAGAAAAAAAAATAGATTTCCATTACAATTTACTTGTAAAGTATTGCAACACTTCATAACTCTTTTAGAAAGAAGAGTAATTTCTTCTCATTTTAAACTATATAGAACCAAATTAATGATAAGACCAGCTAAAAAGGATATAATTACAATTGTAGTGTCACCAAATAACTTTTACTTTGCATATCAAATTAACACTTTCCGAATTTGGGAGATCCAAGCTCTCAAAATGTTTAGGCTTGGTGATAGTGTGCTAAGCAATGTTGTACATAGTGCTATTAGATTTGAAAAGATGCAAAAAATTGTTCATTTTTTCTTTTCATTTCGAAATGATGGTGGATTTGAACCAATAGTAAAGATAATTCTAGATTATGGTTTTAATGAGTTAGACCTTGCTCGCGAAGAAAAGAGTTTTTTATCTTCGTTCACTTAAGTAATATTGAATTCTTTCTAAAATCTTATCATGAGTATTTGAAGTATGTTTAGAGGAATTATTAGGAATGCCTAAATAATCTTAAAGTAATGGTTTTTCTTTACATTGAAGTTTAAGTATGACATTCACTAATTTTGAAAATTATATAGTATACTTATTAAGGTTGGTATGTAGGTTGGAGATTTAGTAAAATGAAGGCAAAGGACGAGCTAATTTAGAAGTTTGACAAAAGATATGTGATCATTAGTAGAGATAAGTTGATTGATATATCTTGTAATTCTCACTAGTGTCTCTCAAGATATGAAAATGTCTATATTGATCCAATAATCTAAAGAAGGCATCAATGATAATAATAAAAAGATAAGAGTGAAAATGAAACCATGTCTAAGGCCAGTACTTTAGGGGAAATATCATTGTAATTCGCTTTTTATGATGATAAAAAAGTGCAGCTGAGCATTACAAGATGAAACATTGAATAAACTTTGGGAAAGCTTATTTTATCCAATTTGTCATAGAAGATGCTTCTATTGACTCAATCAAAAGCTTGTTTGAGATCAATGTTTGAGCAAAGGCTTTTAGCATGATTAGAGGAAATGAATCATTGAAGTGATTCATTTGCAAAGATAATATTTTCAGCCATTTCTCTCCTAAGAAAGCAAGACAACTTGGCAGGGATGAATAATGCTAGGCAAAATATAATGAAGTTTTCAGTGATAGACCTAGTGATTACCTTATAAATTGTGTTGTAAAGAGAGCTCTTTAACATGAATGCTCTTGGGAATGACTGTTAAAGCAAAATGTTTAACTCTATTGGAGAGCTTGGATGAGGAAAATAAATATTTTATTGCTTTAATGCGATCCGAGGCAAGTAAAACCTCAAGTATCCTTTAACAATTTAGAGTTAAAGCTATTCGTATTGGGAGATTTATCAATTTCAATATTAAAAAAAATCTTCTTAATATCTGCATCAGAGAAATCAATATGCAACATATAGGGGTGTGCATTATTTGGTCAAACTGAAAAAGCGAGACGAATCAATTAAATTTTGTTGATCTAGTTCTCTTCGAAAATCACATTTTAGTTTTTTTTTTATTGAAAACTTGATATTAAGTTTTTGGTTTTTAAGTTCAGTTTTAATTTTCATTCAATCGAACATGTCTAAAACTCATAGATTAGTCAAAACTTCTTATTATATTTTAATTTCATGTCAAACACACCAAAAAAATAAGAATTTTTATTATATGCAATATTTGATTAAAATAAATATAGAATTCATGAAATTAAATTGAAACTACGCATATAAGATTTGTAATTTGTAATATTTGTTGATAATTAAACTCCAATAAATATTTAATTTGGGTTTGTTCATAATCGAATCTTTTAAACTTAATTAAATTTATGTTCGACCTGTTCGATTTTATAACAATTTTGATTGGTTTGGTATTTTGGATTTTAGATTTTAGTTGCAATTTGTTTGACAATTTTAAAAATTGATCCATCCAAACCGACTGAATGCTCACCCCTTGTAACATATCAAATTCATGCTAAAGCAGAACCTGACCAGCAAAAATATGAATAAGCATGTTAGGGGTGGAATTTGAGTTGTCAAGCAACACAAAGAAATAAGATATAACCACTTAAGTAATGCTTTGCTGAGTATTGATACACTCATTATTAGAGTTCAATTCTCTAATAAAATTCTTGTTACCTTTGATTTTAATTTTATTGATAAACGAATTGTTTTTGTCTTCAACCTTAGAGATCTAGTGGCCCTTGTTCTTTGTCTAATTCAGAAGTTTTCAAAAATGTGTTTTCAATAAGTTTGTTTTCTATGCGAATACTTTGATAGAGAAGATCTTTTGAGATTGGTTGAGATTCCAAAATCATTTGAATTGATTTTTGGGAAGCTTTTAAATCCTTGATATGATTAGAAAAAAATTTGTACGTAGCCCAAATTATGCTAAGAGCTTTCTTAACTTTTTTCAATTTATTCCCAAAAGCAAAGATGGGATTTCCATCCACATCTATGTTCCATGAAGTAATAACAATGTTGTGAAAATTAACACATCAATTCCAAAAGTTTTTATACATAAAATTGTGCATATGAGTGAAATTGGAGTTCATAAAAATAAAGATGGGAAAATGATTAGAGGTAAAAGCATGCAAAATATTGTAAAAGGAGAGAGAGAAGTGTTGAAGCCAAAGAGTATTCCATAAGGCTCTGCCTAAGAGATGTTTAAGAGATATCTAATAGAATTTTCCACTTATTGATTAAACCAGCTAATTGAGAAGCCCATGTTGGGAAGTTTAGAGAGGCTGGAGTTAAAGATATAAGAGCTAAAATAAACAAGTCTTCTCAATATAGGAGTAATTCTATCAATTTTCTTAACAAGCTTTACAATGCAGTTAAGGTCACTAGCAATAAGCACGACTCAAAAAATAATGACAACAAGATAAGTAATAAAATTTTAAAGTTATTTTTTTTCCTTTGAATAGCATTGTTACCAGTATGGACTAAAGTAACTAACATAGCAATAGAAGAGAAATATTTCACCATGCCATGAATGTATTGAGATTAATTATCTAGCACAGAAAAATAAATATTCTTTGAATTTCACTTAATCCTGAAAAAAAAAAAGAAAGCTATGCACACTGATCTCATTAGGAAAGAGGGAGTAGTGCTTAGAAGAAATGAAAACAAAAATAGATTTTGGGTTAAGCTTAGTATCTAAAAGATAGATAATATCCGCCTTATAAGAAGTGAAATAATTCTTACACCTAGTAATTCCAATATTACACTTGTAGCTTCTCGTGTTCTAAACATACATTTTAGAATAGAACAGAGAGAAAAAAAGTTATGGTTGGATGTCCTCCTCCTTTGGGTTTATCTTTTCTAGAATTTGAAGTGGCGGTTAAAGTAGAGGTGTCGAAAGTATTAGTAGTGCTCAAAGAGTTAACTTGTTCCAGAGCTATAGTTTTAGTAGGAGTCAAACATAAAAAGGTATTTGGAGTCTCTTCAAGGATATGTGCTGGAATGTTGGGGTTATGCTTCTCTGGGAATGTGTACTAAGGGTTACAAGTTCATTAGTTTCAAGGGTGACGGGAAGGTGAAAGGAAGGGATTTTCGGGATTTGAGAATGACGAGAATGTTAAGGTCAGGAGTCGGGTTTGATGAGGGAGGAGGCGAGGAGGGGGAAGGGATGGTTGTCTGTTATAACTTCTATGGGTGAAGGGTCCATCAACTCTTATGGAATGCCTTCTACATTTTTGGGTGGGGTGGATAGGGTTAGGCTTGAAGTTTGGGGACTTAAGACGAGACTTTGGTTCATGAGCAAAGGTGTTGCAAGATTTGCAAAACAGAGACTTCCAATCATAAATAAAATCTTGAATAACATCCATGCCTTCAATATGAAGCACAATAGAATCTAGTAAGGTGGAGTTAGTGTTGATCTGAATAAAATGCTAGCAATGGTGAGTTGGCTTCAAATTTGCAGTTAAGGATCGAAGGGGACACCAATCGAGCTTGTTATTTTAGATATGTCATTTTCTAACCAACAATATGAGGGAAGATTAAGAACATACATATCACACAATTCTTATGTATTTACATACTTAAAACACCTAAACGTTCATATTTATATTTATATATTTTTGTGTCATAACCTACACATTGAAAGATGTACTTCACTCTTAAAAATTAGTAATGGTGATTTTTTTTCTTTATCTGAAATTAAAAATCTGAAATTTAAAAAAGAGAAGCAAATAACATATTCATTTATAAAAGTTAAAAATGTCAAATCATAAATATATTTTAAAATACATTTTTCAATCATCTTTCTTTAATATATCTTATAAGATAATACACAGTCNAAGGAGGTTTGGAAGGCCATGGATTGGATAGGAAGAGCTGCATTTTAAATAAAGCAAAATTGGGTAGGTGATTTATAAATAAATAAATTTTACAAAAAAAAAAATTATAATTTATTTTTTTGAAATTTTTAGAAGAAATTTTTTGTTTGCATGCGTGGATTGTTGTAAAAAAAATGGTAGTTATGTCACATTTGTCTGATTTTAAATTCTTTAATTTCTCAAAATATTTGTTATTTAAGTGGGCCAATCGCCGACCGCAACGTCGCCACAGCGCCGATGTCTATGGCGATGTGGTGCCCGGCTGTAGGCCGTCTGGATATGCGATGTCCGAATGTAAAATTTTCTCCAAAATTAGAGAACAAAAGTGAAAATATCTAATTAGTATATGATGAACAAAGGGTAAATCCAACAGAATCCTCAAACTGTTTTAGATTTGTTATGTTGCAAGTGAAATGTATGTAGAATCAATTAAAATTTGTGTTGGGCTAGTCTGCAAAAGTTTTGAAACGAATTCCGGCGTAGAATTTGTTCCGAGTATTGTTAATTGTAAAATAAGTGCAAGTATGTGGAAGACGAGGTGTTCCAACTATTTTTTGCCCAACATAGTTGTTTTGTTTTGTTAATTTTAAAATAAATGCAAGTATTTAGAAGAAGTATGTCAAATTAATTTTGAGGATATTGAAATGGATGAAGATAAACATTAGATTTATTTTCACTTTTCTCAATCTAACCACTAGAAAAAAAGAAAATTGCAAGAGAATTTTGTCCCACTAGAATGGATGAGTGTTTATCATGTTTTTTCTTTTTTTGGTGTAATGAGAGTCACAGAGAGCAAGTCATTAAAATGTAAATTAAATATTACTAAATAAAGATTTAAAAAATGTCACAAGAAGGAGATCTAATGTAGAGAAAAGGGAAAAAAATGAAAGAATACATAAAAAATGAAGGAGAAAAACAATTAAAAAAAATGTTAAAGAAGAGCTCATAATAAATGATAATGTCAATGGTTGGCTCCATTTGTGGCAATTAGGGAGATTGAGGGAAACTATTGAAAGTAACCCAAATTCATGTGCAATAAGAATGATCCATCCGTATAGAAGGCATGGTAGAGAACAAAAACAACACTAAGTAAAAAAAAAAAATCGATTTGTAGCAAAAAGAGGAAGATTGTAGTATTTGTTCAAAGAGACCAAGGAGGCGACAACGCTATCAATTAACCAATTTGAGCCTGTTGTAGAGGTTGTTGGATTCTTTATAGCTCTTCTAAAAAATATTCTATAAAACCAATGTTAGAAAAGTTCCTTACAGGATTAAGAGCATCCAATTGAGTTCCTAACACACATGTTTCAAAATAAATTATATCCATAATCAAGAATGCCCCATGTTAAAATAGATTCAGGCAAAAATCGCTACTCACCTGATCATTCCAAAGTAAGAAGTGAATGTAAAGTAAGCCTCATGTAGAAAACCAAACCAAGATTTCAGGTCAATCCAAGCAACACTAACAAAATATTTATAGAGTATATGAGAGCAAGAACCAAATCAATCAAACAATATATCAAACGAGCAAAGCATGAGGTGAGATATTATCCAAGCAGAAGACTAACCCAATTTAGAGAATCAGATCTAGAGAAGTACTAAGAAAAATAACAACATATAAAAAATTATGAGAGGAACTTAAAGATAATAAAGATTTTTTATATCACTAGAAATATCACCTTTGAATTTTCACTTTATACTTTTCTTCCTCACAACAAGCTTAATTTTATGAAGAATCACATATTTTGCTCCATTGTTGTCCTTGAAAACTCTAGCATTTCTCTCAAGCCAGATAAAAGGAGGAGTATTGTGCACAAACAAAAAGTAAAATTTCTTAGAAAACTTAGAAAAAAATGGTATCAACACGAGAAATCACTTCAATCATAATTCAACAAAAAAAATTAAAAAAAAAACTAAGATAGAATATTATCTATAAGAATGGAGAAGAAAAATTGACTTGGAAAAAAATAAGTGGGAGTGAATCTCATGATTATTTTTATAAAACTCATACCTTGGAGGGACCATAAGGTCTTTAGAATGAAGGATCCATGGTTGCAAGACCCCCCAACAATTAGCACATTCCAGACAAATGATGAAAACAAAAGTGATTAGCCTTTGAATCACATAAAATTATGACAATGGGCCTCAATATGGTCATCACAAATAAGAAAATAATATTGAAGGAGCCAACAATAATGGAAAAGGAATCTTTAATGAGTTCAAGAGATATGTTTTGGATGCGAGCATTAGCTGCAAGATAGCAAGGTTCCAACAGTCATTTTAGAAAATATCAGATATCTTAGTGTCTTTGGAGCATTGAAACTAAATAATAATATGATCACCATATTTCTCAATGAAAGAGACATTGCAAACTAAGGATCGTAGAAAAAAAAAAAAGCTTTCCATTACAGTTTACTTGTAAAATATTGCAACACTTAAGGCACATAATAATTCTCATAACTCTTCTAGAAAGAAGAGTAATTTCTTCTCATTTTAAACTATATAGAACCAAATTAATGATAAGTCCAGCTAAAAAGGATAGAATTACAATTGTAGTGTCACCAAATAACTTTCGCTTTGCATATCAAATTAACACTTTCCGAATTTGGGAGATCCAAGCTCTCCAAATGTTTAGGCTTGGTGATAGTGTGCTAAGCAATGTTGTACATAGTGCAAGCAATGTTGCACATAGTGCTATTAGATTTGAAAAGATGCAAAAAAATTTTCATCAAATAGGTAGTATATTTTTTTCTTTTCATTTGGAAATGATGGTGGATTTGAACCAATAGTAAGGATAATTCTAGATTATGGTTTTAATGAGTTAGAGCTTGCTCGCAAAGAAAAGAGTTTTTTATTTTCGTTCACTCAAGTAATATTGAATTCTTTCCAAAATCTTATCATGAGTATTTAAAGTATGTTTAGAGGAATTAATAGGAATGCCTAAATAATCTTAAAGTAATGGTTTGTCTTTACATTGAAGCTTAAGTAAGCCATTCACTAATTTTGAAAATTATATAGTATACTTATTAAGGTTGGTATATAGGTTGGAGATTTAATAAAATGAAGGCAAAGGACGAGCTAATTTAGAAGGTTGGCAAAGGATGTGTGATCATTAGTAGAGATAAGTTGATTGTCATATATCTTGTAATTCTCACTAGTGTCTCTCAAGATATGAAAATGTCTATATTGATCCAATAATCTACAAAAGGCATCAATGATAATAATAAAAGGATAAGAGTGAAAATGAAACCATGTCTAAGGCCAGTAGTTGAGGGGAAATATCATTGTAATTTGCTCTTTATGATGATAAAAAAGTGCACCTGAGCATTACAAGATGAAACGTTGAATAAACTTGGGGAAAGCTTACTTTATCCAATTTGTCATAGAAGAAGCTCCTATTGACTCAATCAAAAGCTTGCTTGAGATCAATTTTTGAGCAAAGGCTTTTAGCATTATTAGAGGAAATGAATCATTGAAGTGATTCATTTGCAAAGATAATATTTTCAGTCATTTCTCTCCTAAGAAAGCAAGACAACTTGGCAGGGATGAATAATGCTAGGCAAAATATAATGAAGTTTTCAGTGACATACCTAGTGATTCCTTATAAATTGTGTTGTAAAGAGAGATTAGATGATAATCACTAAGCTCTTTAACATGAATGCTCTTGGGAATGATTCTTAAAGAAAATGTTTAACTCTATTGGAGAGCTTGGATGAGGAAAATAAATATTTTATTGCTTTAATGCGATCCGAGGCAAGTAAAACCTTAAGTACCCTTGAACAATTTAGAGTTAAAGCTATTCGTATCGGGAGATTTATCAATTTCAATATTAAAAAACAAAAAGCTTCTTAATATCTGCATCAGAGAAATCAATATGCAACATATAGGGGTGTGCATTATTTGGTCAAACTGAAAAAGCGAGACGAATCAATTAAATTTTGTTGATTTAGTTCACTTCGAAAATCACATTTTAGTTTTTTTTTTTTTTTTATTGAAAACTTAATATTAAGTTTTTGGTTTTTAAGTTCAGTTTTAATTTTCATTTAATCGAACAGATCTAAAATTCATAGATTAGTCAAAACTTCTTATTATATTTTAATTTCATGTCAAACACACCAAAAAAATAAGAATTTTTATTATATGCAATATTTGATTAAAATAAATATAAAATTCATGAAATGAAATTGAAACTACGCATATAAGATATGTAATATGTAATATTTGTTGATAATTAAACTCCAATAAATATTTAATTTGGGTTTGTTCATAACCAAATCTTTTAAACTTAATTAAATTTATGTTTGGCCTGTCCGATTTTATAACAATTTTGATTGGTTTGGTATTTTGGATTTTAGATTTTAGTTACAATTTGTTTGACAATTTTAAAAATTGGTCCATCCAAACCAACTGAATGCTCACCCCTTGTAACATATCAAATTCATGCTAAAGCAGAACATGACCAGCAAAAATATGAATAGGCATGTTAGGGGTGGAATTTGAGTTGTCATACAACACAAAGAAATAAGATATAACCACTTAAGTAATGCTTTGCTGAGTATTGATACACTCATTATTAGAGTTCAATTCTCTAATAAAATTCTTGTTACCTTTGATTTTAATTTTATAGATAAACGAATTGTTTTTGTCTTCAACCTTAGAGATCTAGTGGCCCTTGCTCTTTGTCTAATTTAGGAGTTTTCAAAAGATGTGTTTTCGATAAGTTTGTTTTCTATGTGAATACTTTGATAGAGATGATATTTTGAGATTGGTTGAGATTCCAAAGTCATTTGAATTGATTTTTGGGAAGCTTTTAAATCCTTGATATGATTAGAAAAAAATTTGTACGTAGCCCAATTTATGCTAAGAGCTTTCTTAACATTTTTCAATTTATTCCCAAAAGCAAAGATGAGATTTCCATCCACATCTATGTTCCATGAAGTAATAACAATGTTGTGAAAATTAACACATAAATTCCAAAAGTTTTTATACATAAATTTTTGCATATGAGTGAAATTGGAGTTCATAAAAATAAAGATGGGAGAATGATTAGAGGTAAAAGCATGCAAAATATTGTAAAAGGAGAGAGAGAAGTGTTGAAGCCAAAGAGTATTCCATAAGGCTCTGTCTAAGAGATGTCTAAGAGATATCTAATAGAATTTTCCACTTGTTGATTAAATCAGCTAATTGAGAAGCCCATGTTGGGAAGTTCAGAGAGGCCGGAGTTAAAAATATAAGAGTTAAAATAAACAAGACTTCTCAATATAGGAGTAATTCTATCAATTTTCTTAACAAGCTTTCTGATGCAGTTAAGGTCACTAGTAATAAGCCAGGACTCAAAAAATAATGGCAGCAAGATAAGTAATAAAAATTTAAAGTTTTTTTTTCCTTTGAATAACATTGTTACTAGTATGGACTAAAGTAACTAAAATAGCAATAGAAGAGAAATATTTCACCATGCCATGAATGTATTGAGATTGATTATCTAGCACCGAAAAATAAATATTCTTTGAATTTCACTTAATCCTGAAAAAAAAGAAAGCTATGCACATTGATCTCATTAGGAAAGAGGGAGTAGTGTTTAGAAGAAATGAAAACAAAAATGGATTTTGGGTTAAGCTTAGTATCTAAAAGATAGATAATATCCGCCTTATGATAATTGAAATAATTCTTACACCTAGTAATTCCAATATTACGGTTGTAGCTTCTCATGTTCTAAACATACATTTTAGAATAGAACAGAGAGAGAAAAAAAAAGTTATGGTTGGATGTCCTCCTCCTTTGGGTCTTATCTTTTCTAGACTTTGAAGTGGCGGTAAAGGTAGAGGTGTTGGAAGTATTAGTAGTGCTCAAAGAGTTAACTTGTTCCAGAGCTAGTTTTGGTAGGAGTCAAACATAAAAGGGAATTTGGAGGAGTCTCTTCAGGGATATGTGCTGGAATGTTGTGGTTATGCTTCTCTGGGAATGTGTACTAAGGGTTACAAGTTCATTAGTTTCAAGGGTGACGGGAAGGTGAAAGGAAGGGATGTTGGGGGTTTGAGAATGACGAGAATGTTAACGTCAGGAGTCGGGTTTGATGAGGGAGGAGACGGGGAGGGGGAAGGGATGATTGTCTGTTATAACTTCTATGGGTGAAGGGTCCATCAACTCTTATGTAATGCCTTCTACATTTTTGGGTGGGGTGGATAGGGTTAGGCTTGAAGTTTGGGGACTTAAGACGAGACTTTGGTTCATGAGCAAAGGTGTTGCAAGATTTGCAAGACAGAGACTTCCAATCATAAATAAAATCTTGAATAACATCCTTGCCTTCAATATGAAGCACAATAGAATCTAGTAAGGTGGACTTAGTGTTGATCTGAATAAAACGCTAGCAATGGTGAGTTGGCTTCCAATTGCAGTTAAAGGGTCTAAGGGGATACCAATCGAGCTTGTTATTTTAGATATGTCATATTCTAACCAACAATATGAGGGAAGATTAAGAACATACGTATCACACAATTCTTATGTATTTACATACTTAAACACCTAAAGGTTCATATTTACATTTATATATTTTTGTGTCATAACCTACACATGGAAAGATGTACTTCACTCTTTAACAATTAGTAATGGTGATTTTTTTCTTTATCTGAGATTAAAAATTTAAGTGTTAAGTTTATAAATATAAAACTTCAGATACTTAGATATCGTGAACACAGAGGCTTGTATGGTATGCATGTGAATGTCTCTTAAAAATAATTTCAATTTTAAGGATAATTGGAATTACTTTTATTTTTGTTAAGTTTTCTTTATTTTTTTATTTGTATTCTAATTAAATGACTATATATTTATTATTTTTTAAATAAAAAATAAAAAATAAAAAAAATCCTCATTGTCATCGTCATCCCCGCCATGTCATCATCTACCTTCCACCTCTGGCATCTCTACATCACCAATTCTGGCCATTTTTACCAACCTTATCTGAAACTCACCAAAGAGCTCTTAACAAAAATCTTATTTATATCTCTACCCCACAAACTTTACAAAACTTTATTGGGGTTCTAAATGAACTATGTTAGTGGTCTAACTGAGCCAAGCTGACTCGTGAGGCAACTCGGGTTTGACGCGATAAGTGGCTCATGAGATCAGCTCGATGAGGTAACAAGCCAAGCTCAAGATCTCCACTATTTAGCTTATGATCTCACACTTTTAAAAAATGATTAGTATAAAACATACTCAAAATACATTAAAAATAAAAACTTTATCTTTAATAAAAAAATGTTTATGAAATGATACTTTACATTTTATATAAAATGACGACTCATTATTTATTTTCTAATTTTTTATTTCATTTATTATTTTATTATAACACTAGATTAAATTAATATTGAGTTGGAGCTTGTAGAATTAAGATTGAGCTTGAGTTCGAGCTCAATTAATTACTCAAGATTAAGCTCAATCCAAGGGCAGCTCGAGACCGGTTCACTTGTTTACACTACATTAAAAGCTCTAGTGCTTTCTCTTGCTTCGAGCCTGCTTTTCTCCGTTAGGTGCTTGTGAAGCTGCTTGTTCTTGTTTGGATGAGGATAAAAGAAGTACTGTGGTTGCGAAACTGCATGCTGTGATTCTAGTGCTGCTAGGATTTGTAAAGGATCTCCATCTACATATAGGATCAAAATTAGTTGATGGCCTTGCTTCAGTGTGCCGGACAATTGATTCTGTTCAGTCTGTGAAATGCTTCCATGATTATGCTGTAGCATTTGTACACGATGATGGGGAAGTGCGTTTGTGCATGGAATAGAGAAATGATTTCAGTGAGACTTTGGAGACATTGTATGAAATGACAGAAATGATTCGTTTTGTACCAGAAAAGTTTCCATTCATGATCCGCTGGTACTTGTTCCATGTTGCTGGCGTCACGCAAAAACTGTTTCCTTCTTTGGTGCTCTCTGCACTTACGGATGGAGCAATTATGGTCAACCGGGGGATGGGAACTGTCAGGATCATCTTATTGTACATAAATTGGGAGACTTCAAAGATTGCTCAATATCTCAGGCATCATGCGGGGGGAGACACACAATGGTTCACACATTTGATGGACGATTATACGGTTGGGCAGGGAGATACTCTTGACAAGTGATCTTCTGGTACAAATGAGTCAGCCCGATGATTCATTCATGGGAAAATTAAGTTCCATTTGAAAAAAACAATGGCTCGTTTGGAAAACTTTTTTAATATGAGGATTTTAAAATATCCGTTCGTGGGAAAGTGAGTACCCGTTCATGGGGAATCGAGTTCCGTTCGGGAAAATCCAAATGTCGCTCAGGAAACACTAGTTTGAGATAATAAATTTTTATTCAGGTACATTGAAGGGCATTCGGGAAAAGTTGGTTCGAAATCTAAAATTTTCGTGCAGGTACATTGAAGGTCCGTTGAGTCTTTTAAGTCGCGGGTTAAATTTACATATTTGCTCTCCAATCACGACACTGACCAGCTCGTCTTTTGAGATAGTTGGGAAAGGTGACACTCTCCCATACCCCGAAAATTTGAGTGATTTGGACTTGTAATCTTTAAAATATTTAGAATTTTGGACTTTTAAAATAAAAATAAATTATCACTCAATTGAATTTTAAAATTATTTGGAAAAAGTCGAGGTTTTAAAAATTAGGCTCTTAGGGTCTTAAAACAGCAGGGAGTTTGGCTTTTGAATATTTAGGCTCTTAGAGTTTTAAAATTTTAAAGTTTTGGGCTATTAAAATATAATTTTTCAAGCTTACAATACTAAGATTTAAATTTTAAAATTAAGCTCGACCAATCTAAATTTTTTTTTGAATTTGAGCTATTCAGATTTAGGCCCGTAAAGGTGAGGCATAATTCAAACATGAAGTCTTTTGAAATCTTAATCGTCTCTGTCATTAGATTCACAACATGTTTATAGGCGAGCAGAAGACAGTATTTTTTTTATAAAGCTTAAAATGATAACTTGTATGTGAGTTATTTAATTTAATTCAATTTTTAAAATCATATTCTTGAAGACATCAATTAATCTAGTTAAAATAGCTCAAATATATAAGTTAATTATCCCCGCCAACAAATTCACAATACTCTTGCTAGTGAACAGAACATGATTCTTTTTTTAAAAGTCTAAAATCATAATGCTTTTGTAAATACTTAAACTGTGAATGATTTCAAAATCTATATGAAGCCCATGTTTATTTTCTAAGTCAAATGAGAAATCTCGAAATTTGAGTCCACTCTTAAGACTTAGATGAGTACCATTTGAGCTACTCTTGAGCTATTTATGCTTTAGAGTGTTTATATGTGCAAGTTAATTACACATTTTCAAAATTTTGCATGTCTCCTAATGTAAAGTCCATTTTAAATTCATGGCTTAAAACTTATGCAAGTCTTTAAAGCTGCTTTTTAAATACATAGATTAAATGCCCCCATATGCTCAAACAAATATATCGACTGTTCAAAAATCATGTTCGAGAATGTTGCGTATGCTAATCAGACTACCTTGTTTATAGGATACAGTTGTAAGTCTCATCCCACTACTTCAATCATCCTCCTTACAAGGACTGATATTGACGAGTCTAATAATTTTGATATGAACATTCAAATCCTAAAGATGAAATTTACAAGTCCCAATCACCCCACTAGACTGATCCTTCTATCTATTATACTTTGAAAAACTTAAACTAAAGAAATTTATTGTCCCCCCTTCAATCATAAAAGCGTTAAATGTTTAAATCCCTAATGATAGTCGTGTTGATCAAAGAATTCAACTGGAAGGGTCAATCTCTTAAATCAAGATTTTCAAAGTAACCAACCAAATATGCAAGCTAAAATTCAATCTCCTAAAAGTTAAAAGCAAATTGCATCCACCCTCTACAATAGTTTGTCGAGGGTGATAAACTTCTTATTGACTTTAGTTCACAAAGAACAAATATCATATTAAATGTGTCAATATATTTACAATCAAAGTAATTGTATGCCGGTAAGAATGTGACTCGAGTCCTCTGACTGCATGATTTTGTAGTCCAAAATAACACCTTAAAGTAGTGAATAAGACTAGAGATTTCTGATCGGGTGGTTGATGCCAAATGAAACCATTTTGATTACGGTCACGACTACATCCTGTATGTTCGCCAACAACATTCTACCCTTTTGAGTTGTGAATCATAAGATTACAATTGATCGACATAAAACCTCCAATTAGTTAAGGTCGACATAAATTTGTTCCCTTAAACAAATATCCATACCATACTATAAGATTCTCTTGGAAGATGCAACTCATGACTGATGATAAGAATCATTGAGTATGGTTTGGTCGTCTACCTCCTATGACCAAGTAGATTAGGGACCATCACAACCCGGGGTGACGGAACCATAGGATTTTGATCGGGTTTCATATTCATTCCCCCATCATCCGCTTTAAGCTTCAAGTGATGGATTTCATAAATTGAATAATTATATGTTTGTGGTTATGGCATGTTCAATTCTTAATGACTAGTCTTAATCGAAACTAGGGTTGTAAACGAGCCGAGCTTGAGCGAGCTCAGACTTGGCTTATGCTCGGCTCGTTCGAAACCGCTCGTGTTCGAAATCGATTAGTGTTCGAAATCGGCTCGTGAATAGTGTGCTCGTGTTCGGCTCAATTTAAATATTCGTGTTCGTATTCGGCTCAAAATTATCTCTTTAAAATAAAATTGAAAAAATAAAATGTGATGTGTTGGATTCGAACTTGGACCAAATATAAGCAAAAAAAGACACATAACCACATTACCACATTAGGTGTTATGATTTAAAGTTAGATATAAGTATATATAATATAGTATTATATCAATAATATATGTGATATTTTATTATATAAATAATTATATATCTTTTTTTTATTTCGAGCTAAAACAAGCCAAACACGAGCGAACAAAGAGTCCTTCGTGTTTGGCTCATTTATAATTCGAGCTTTAAAAACTTATTCGTTTTCGACTAGTTTACTTAATGAACGAGCCGAACACGAGCTCTTCGCGAACAACTAGCCTTTTTGACAACCCTAATCAAAAGTGCTCTCCTCGATAGGGGTAATTAACTATTTGAGCTTGCACCTATGGGAAACCTCAAACCCCATATCAAAAAATCCTCGTAAAATGAGAGTAAAATCTCTGGGTAATGTCTTATCTACAATCAAATTTATCTTCTGAAAATTTGACTCTCCTAAATTATCTCAACAAATCAAAAATAAAAACAAAATGCAAAGAGTTGTCCTGAGATGTGGTTGTGAATTTTTGTAGCTCACTGTCACAGACAAAAAGTCTCACATCGGTTAAGTGAAGGGCCGAAGAGTAGTATTTAAGTCCTTGGCTGCCCACCTGTCTTAAAAATTCTTTTGGGAGGTGAAAATTGATATCAGAGCAGATTAATGTCTGTCGGGTGTGTGGACTCTCTATGGTCCAATGGGACCCGCAGAGGGGTTGATCCGTGATGAGGGCGTCACGTAATCGAGTGGAGTAGAATGTCACAGACAAAAAGTCCTACATCGGCTAGATGTAGGGCTGAAGAGCAGTATTTAAGTCCTGGGCTGCCCACCATAAACCCTAAATCCTAAAAAGACAGTAATTTGCTCTGATACCACTTGTAATCTCCACCCAAAAGAGCTCTTAAGAGAGGTGAGCAACCCATGACATAAATAACTGATCTTCGACCCTACACCTAGCTGATGTGGAACTTTTTGTTCGTGACACCACGCTCTCAATGTTATACGATATAAACTCTCTTATGATGTTGATGCGATTAAGATTTATGACTGCTTGGACTTCAAAATAAATAGAGTTTCTAGATGAATTTTATTCTTTACAAACGGGAAATATTGAGTGTTGACTTACTAGGGTTCACTACTTTAATGAAGCATCACAACTAGAATAAGCATTGAATATTATCTCTCATATGCATTAAAAAAGAATTCAACAAATTAAGACAACATGTGGTAGACATTAAATCTTGTATGACAATTTGTGCCAACATTAGATCATCCCAATGAAATATTTAACGCAATTAGATAGATATTTAAGAGGTGTAAATATTTATTAATGTGCCTCATTAACTTTTACAACCTTTATGCTACAAAGATCTTTACTTTCCATTGGTCACTTTGAGCTACAAAATTTGGATTGGAATAATAGCACAAAAACCCTTTGAATTTAATAAAGTAAGTTCAAATGATTTTTAAACAAGAGAAATGTGCAAGGAAAGAGAAGCAAATAACAGACTCATTTATGAAAGTTAAAAATGTCATATCATAAATATATTTTAAAATACATTTTCAATCATCTTTCTTTATTATATCTTATAAGATAATACACTGTCTTCTATCATACACAATGATTATGACTTCTTTGTTTATTGCTCATATCCCCTCCTCTCCACTCATCAATATATACTCAACCGGACCCACAAATTTAAACAGTCATTTATATAATGTCTGTTCTCTTCCACATTTTTTTTTATATTTATACCTCAAATCTTTTATATCATATAAAAAGATCACTATTTAAAGTTGGCATGCCCCACTTCAAACATTAAAATTTAGCTACTGGATGGTAAATACATAAAAACTAATTGATAAGACATTTTTAAATGGAAGGATCCTGTGCTGAAAACCTTATCAATAATCTCATCGACTTAGACAAGATAAGGCGGCCCTAACAAAACCACTACCTTGAATTTGAAATCCATGAAAAGACTGTCCAGATTAAAAGAATCGGCCTAGGCGTGCAGAGAATGCTAAACCCATAATGATATCTCCACCCCATAAGCCAAAGAAGAATNAGTCTTCAATCATACACAATGATTATGACTTCTTTGTTTATTGCTCATATCCCCTCTTCACTCATCAATATAGAATCAACCGGACCCACAAATTTAAACATTCATTGATATAATGTTTGTTCTCTTCCACATTTTTTTTTAAAATATTTATACCTCAAATCTTTCCTATCATATAAAAAGATCACTATTTAAAGTTGGCATGCCCCACTTCAAACATTAAAATTTAATAATATATTATTATATATTTTTGTAAATCTCGAGCTAAAACAAGCCGAACACGAACAAACAAAGAGTTGTTCGTATTCAGCTTGTTTATAATTCGTGTTCAGCTTATTTACTTAACGAACGAGCCGAATACGAGCTACTTAACGAGCCGAACGAGCTGTTCGCGAATAACGAGCTTTTTTAACAGCCCTAATTGGATGGTAAATACATAAAAACTAATTAATATTTACATAAATCATTCTAAGATTAGACATTTTTAAATGGACACTGTGCTGAAAACCTTATCAATAATCTCATCGACTTGGACAAGATAAGGCGGCCCTAACAAAACCACTACCTTGAATTTGATATCCATGAAAAGACTGTCCAGATTAAAAGAATCAGTCTACGCGTGCAGAGACAATGCTAAACCCATAATGATCTCTCCCCATAAGCCAAAGACCCCATTACTCATGCCCAGCCAACCCATCTCATCACCCCCATGACACAATAAAGCTTATCACAGATTTGCAGGCCATAACAATAAAATTGAACTTGCCCAAATTTTAATACATATATGCATAAATTAAAATATAAATGCATACATGCATATATCATTAGATTGATTCAGACCAGACTAAGCTTCATTAGCATGCACTTGAAGCTTACAACTAACAGTAATTTTAATTTATAATACCTACAGAAATACTAANTATGCATATATCATTAGATTGATTCAGACCAGACTAAGCTTCATTAGAATGCACTTGAAGCTTACAACTAACAGTAATTTTAATTTATAATACCTACAGAAATACTAACAAGCACTGCCCTCTCTAAACTAGAATGGCAGGAGCAAGACAAAACAGTTCATAGCCATTGATTTTACAATCATTTTCTTCACAGAAGGAGAGTAGGTAAAAGCTTTTACTCGGTGTGAGAAATCACCTCGCCAAACTTGAGGAAGAGCTGGGCGTCAGAGGAGCTTTGTGAGGTACAATAGGTCAGAGCAGCATTGTTCTTGAGGGAAGCATACTCATTGATGTAGCTTGGCAACGTTGAAGGCAGTGAGGACTGCAAAGGTGGCTGCTTTGCTGCTCCGGGTGGGTTCGGAGCCACGAAGCAGCTAAGTACACGAGCCACCTCATGCATGGTCGGTCGGTCGGAGGGCTGCTTCTTGGTGCAGAGGAGAGCTAACTGGAACACTTTTTTTATAGCACCGGGATCACTGCATGTGGCGGTGATGTGGGGTTCCACGGTCTCCATTACTGCATTATTTGTGGCCTTCGCAAGGATCTGATCATCAAAGTAAAGATCTTTCTTGAAGCACTTAATGAATCAGTTAAAAAGAAATAAACTTGCCGCAGGATACAGAAAAAGATAAGGTTACCCGAGTATTTAATCCATTTGAATCATTAACGGCTCTCGCTTTAAATTTTATTGAGACTACCATTTGCAAAATAAGAACTTTCACCAAAATTGTTCGGAAAAAAAAAAAAGCAGCTTGATCACAAGAAACGCGACCAGATAATTCAAAATGAATAGAAAACAACCAAGATGTTAATACATATGAATTATTGTGCTATATATAGTACAGTATCGTTTTATTAGGTAACATTGTGCTGTTGTTTTTTGTGTTTCTGCTCCATTAAAAAAATCAGCTTGATCTGCACAGACGATATAGNCAGTATCTGATCATCAAAGTAAATATCTTTCTTGAAGCACTTAATGAATCAGTAAAAAAGAAATAAACTTGCCGCAGGATACAGAAAAAGATAAGGTTACCAGAGTATTTAATCCATTTGAATCATTAATGGCTCTGGCTTTAAATTTTATTGAGACTACCATTTGCAAAATAAGAACTTTCACCAAAATTGTTCGAAAAAAAAGGCAGCTTGATCACAAGAAACGCGACCAGATAATTCAAAATGAATAGAAAACAACCAAGATGTTAATACAAAAGAATTGTTGTGCTATATATAGTACAGTATCGTTTTATTTGATAACATTGTGCTGTTGTTTTTTGTGTTTCTGCTCCATTAAAAAAATCAGCTTGATCTGCACAGACGATATAGATCTTTCTCTAAGAAAATGCATTAGATTGCTAAAATAGTTTAAAATTATAAATTAATAAAACAGTGATGCTATTCAAAAGTAATGCAACAGACATGAAAGAGCTGCTAATTTTGCCTGATTGCCTCAGAGTAAAGTTTAGTTGAGTGGCAAAGCTTTTAAGCCAAAAAAAAGAAAAAAAGAAAAAAAAAACCAAAAAACAAGAAACCAGGAACTATCAGAGTAAATTTAAAAGAGGAAATATAGATTATGATTATATTCACAGGTTTATCATTACCAGCTGGTGGAGGTTGCATTCATTGTCAACTGCCTTCTTCCCAGTGAGGAGCTCAAGCAGCACAATTCCATAACTATAAACGTCAGATTTCTCATTCAGACGAGAAGTTCTCGCATACTCGGGATCGATATAACCGATTGTACCCATCACATAAGTCGACGTGTGGGCCTTGTTCACACACAAGCTCTTCGCTATGCCAAAATCAGTGAGATGAGCCTCAAAATCTTTGTCTAGAAGAATGTTTGAAGATTTCACATCTCTATGAATGATCCGTGGACTGCAGTCGTGGTGAAGATAAGCCAGCCCTTGTGCTGCACCAAAGGCTATTCGTAACCGAGTTTCCCAGTCGAGCTTTTTCTTATTCAACGGACCTTCGCTTGCCAAGGTAAAAAAATAATAAGTTAATTGCAGTTTAAAATT
>JXCR01147943.1:54694-73328 GCA_002079205.1 Phalaenopsis hybrid cultivar
TTTAAAATGAAATTTCTGAAGATTGTTGCTCACAAGTAATGTAGCCTTGTCATGTTACCGAGCTCTGGTGGAATAGTTCCAGTTAGTTTATTTCCTTGCAAATATCTGGAGATTCACAGCAACATAAATTAGGTCGCAAAACACCCCTTGAACTCATTCAAGTGATGGAATAAAAGAAAATGTGTCGGCCGAAATGTATAGAAGTTGCATGATTGGATCAAACGGTATCAACTTTTCATATGTCAACGGGTTTGCTTTGGCATCATTTCAACAAAGAAAATTAAGCTTAAACAATTAATTCTTAACAATAGAAGAAATTTATAAAAAATTGTGTCTATTTTAAAAATAGGAAAATTTACATAGATACTACAATTCTTATGCATACACATATTTAACACCAAAAGTTCGATATTTACATTTATAACACTTCGTTATTGAATACCTATGCATGAAAGGACGTATTCGCAATTAAAAAGTTAGTAATAGTGACGTTTGATAACTAAAACAACCTAGACATATTCCTCTAAGCCTGCAAACTATTCCAAAATACTACCCAAAAAAAAAAACAAAAAACAAAAAAACAAATTCCAAACAAAATCAATAATTTATACAAAATTCAATCTTGGATTATGAATTTACAGCTTCTCTGTGTATGTCAAGTTGCCCAATATCGGAGGAATTGGTCCGCTCAGTAGATTACAACTTAGATCTCTGCAGCATCATGTTCAAACAAAAATAAATACAAACTCAATATAATAGTGTTTATCAATTTACTGTAAGAAAAGTATAGCGTCACATTATCAAACTACGAACATAAGCCGGCTATAATACGTAATAAAGTACTTGAATAAACATAACACTCAAAAAATTTTGAGACAACAATCATGTAACTCACAGAACTGCAAGAGCTTGCATCAGCCCAATGACAGAAGGAATGGGTCCCGTAAACTTGTTATTTTGCAATGATCTGACAATAAGCATTTTGAACAAGATGTAAAAAAACTAGTAAGAATTTCTTCAAGATATTGGGCATGCAACAAAGTAAAGGAAATTTGCAAACATATGACACAATTCTTATGCATTTACATATATAACACCTAGAGTTTGATATTTACATTTATAACTATTTGATATTAAAAACCTATGTCTCAAAAAGTGTATTTCATTTTTAAGGAGATTGTCAAAGTGGTATTTTTTATGTGATCTCAAAGATTTGAGTGTTATGTAAATATGAAAGTTAGGTGCTAGACATGCAAATAATTAAGAGTTGTGTGGTATGTATATAAAAGCTCAATAAATTAGAAAAATGCAAACGCTTGCACATACAAAGTAGCAACTTGTAAAAACCCAATATTGAAGGGAATTTCTCCAGTGAACNGGAGAGATGATTGCTTGATAAATCACTGCATTTTCAATTCCAAACTTTTTAGGTACAGATATAAGAAGGAAAATAATTGTTTCAGAACTGAAAAGTAGCCTTTTTTAAGCTTAAAAGGCACATTTACATAAATACCAAACCAACCAATTCTAAAGTATTTACACATCTAACACCTAAATTTTACTTTTTTACATTTATGCCAGCCAAGTCTTTCATATCACATCAAAAATATCACAATTTTAACTTTTTTAAAAGTGAAATACACCTTTTTTGTGCATAAGGTGGGCATGTATGTAGAAATTGAAAGTTAGGTGTTAGTTATGTAAATACATAAGAATTGAATGGTGTGTATGGAATAATGTAAAGTCAGAATTCTTACATCTCCATTATGCTCCTCAAGTTTCCAAACTCAGGAGGTATGTAGCCAAAAAGAATATTGTTGCTCAAGTTTCTGGAGGTTAGAAATATTAAAATATCAGAATCAGAAGAAATAAAAAATGCGAGTATTTTTTTGCTGTAGAACATACAGTTTAAGAAGGTGTTCCAGATCTCCCATGGATGAAGGAATTGGGCCACTGACCTGGTTAGATGATATGTCACTGTATAATGTTAAACCATATTAGCAAGTTTTGGCCTCAACTATCAAGTTTGAACAATAAAAATAATTTACATANGGCCTCAACTATCAAGTTTGAACAATAAAAATAATTTACATAATACCACACAATTCTTAAGTACTTACATATCTAACGCCTTTTTTATGTAATATTAAAGAATTGAGTGGCCTGCTTGTAAATATAAATGTTTAGGTGTTAGATATGCAAATATACAAGAATTTTATGGTATGTATGTAAATGATCCTAAAATCAATCATAGATTGGCAATTACAGTGTATCCAAATTCCCAATTCTCGACAGTTCTATAGGTATCGGACCCTTCAGATTGTTTGCTGATAGATTTCTGCCGCATACAACAAAGTACAATATTAATGAGGCCGGTGTGATGTTATATATTACAATTGTCCATTATATAGATAATATAGTTGTCAAATCAAGACAACAAATGATTGCTTCTAGAGATGAACTCACAAGTATGTCATGCTTTCAAGATTCTTAAATGAGCGCGGGATGGTACCATTTAACTTGTTACCTCGTGCATTCCTGTAGCAACATAAATGTGTTATCATGAATCGATAAGCATGACTAATAGTTATAAAGTGCCAAAATAGCCACCAGATTGTTTAATGGTGCCATTTTAGTCCCAGAGTTGATAAAAATGTCAAATTAGTCTCCAAACTCTTTAAATTGGCGGCAGAAATAGACTATTTCAGCCCGCAATTTAAAAGAGTATAGGAACTAAATTAACACTTTTATAGATTATTTGACTACAATGACACTCTGCAAGGAGTCGGGAGACTATTGTGACATTTTTTTCAAAAATTATACATTGATGCTTACAAGCTATTCAGGTTCACACAGGAGCTCAAGTTATCAGGAATTGGCCCTTCGAGATAATTATTTGCAATGTTCCTGAAACAAAAAGTTGAGTTTTTTGATAAACTTACCGATATATTATATCAAAAGAAAAAAGAGGGGTTCATAGATTAAAAATTTAAATGTCATAGTCCGAGAGTATACAGGTCGAACAAGTCTGTTAGTTTCCCAAGTTCAGCTGGAATATGCCCCGTAAGCTGGTTTTCATTTAACTCCCTGTATCGAAATAGAATTTCATGTAAAGATGAATAAATTTAAAATTTAAAATGAAATTTCTGAAGATTGTTGCTCACAAGTAATGTAGCCTTGTCATGTTACCGAGCTCTGGTGGAATAGTTCCAGTTAGTTTATTTCCTTGCAAATATCTGGAGATTCACAGCAACATAAATTAGGTCGCAAAACACCCCCTTGAACTGATTCAAGTGATGGAATAAAAGAAAATGTGTCGGCTGAAATGTATAGAAGTTGCATGATCGGATCAAACGGTATTAACTTTTTATATGTCGACGGGTTTATTTTGGTATCATTTCAACAAAGAAAATAAAGCTTAAACAATTAATTCTTAACAAAAGAAGAAATTTATAAAAAATTGTGTCCATTTTAAAAATAGGAAAATTTACATAGATACTACAATTCTTATGTATATACATATTTAACACCAAAAGTTTGATATTTACATTTATAACACTTCGTTATTAAATATCTATGCATGAAAGGACGTATTCGGAATTAAAAAATTAGTAATAGTGATGTTTGATAACTAAAACAACCTAAACATAATCCTCTAAGCCTGCAAACTATTCCAAAATACTACCCAAAAAAAAACAAAAACAAAAAACAAAATCAATATTTTATACAAAATTCAATCTTGGATTATGAATTTACAGCTTCTCTGTGTATGTCAAGTTGCCCAATATCGGAGGAATTGGTCCGCTCAGTAGATTACAACTCAGATCTCTGCAGCATCATGTTCAAACAAAAATAAATACAAACTCAATATAATAATGCTTATCAATTTACTGTAAGAAAAGTATAGCATCACATTATCAAACTACGAACATAAACCGGCTATAATACATAATAAAGTACTTGAATAAACATAACACTCAACAAATTTTGAGACAATAATCATGTAACTCACAGAACTGCAAGAGCTTGCATCAGCCCAATGACAGAAGGAATGGGTCCCGTAAACTTGTTATTTTGCAAAGATCTGACAATAAGCATTTTGAACACGACGTAAAAAAACTAGTAAGAATTTCTTCAAGACATTGGGCATGCAACAAAGTAAAGGAAATTTGCAAACATACGGCATAATTCTTGTGCATTTACATATCTAACACCTAGAGTTGATATTTACAATTATAACTACTTGATACTAAAAAGCAATGCCTCAAAAGGTGTATTTCATTTTTAAGGAGATAGTCAAAGTGGTATTTTTTATGTGATCTCAAAGATTTGAGTGTTACGTAAATATGAAAGTTAGGTGCTAGACATGCAAATAATTAAGAATTGTGTGGTATGTATATAAAAGCTCAATAAATTAGAACAATGCAAACGCTTGCACATACAAAGTAGCAACTTGTAAAAACCCAATATTGAAGGGAATTTCTCCAGTGAACTTATTGTATGACAAATCCCTGAAATCAAAAACATGCCTTGAGTAATATACTCCAGTCAAAATTGTATCAGATTTGAATCCTCAGGGATCTAGGACACTTACAAAACTTGAAAACTCGTACAATTACCGATACTTTGAGGTATGCTTCCAGTTAGGCTATTGTTCTTTACATCACTAAGAGTTGAACAAAAATATGCAAATTAATACATATCTTCAAGAACAATTTCATCGCAGAAACTTAACATGTTTTCGTTCGATAAACACTCACAAGTACCACAGCCCAGTCAACTGGCACATATCAGACGAAAGGCTTCCTTCCAGATTGTTACCTCTCAACCCACTGAATTAAAAAGTGTGCATTAGTTTTTAATAAGAAATTGCAGACTCAGAAAAATAAATTTTTACTACTCACAGGTACTGCAATACTTCATTCCAGTAAATAAGCCTAGGTATTTCTCCACTCAAATTGTTCTGAGCCAGATCCCTGAAACAGTAACATTTCTCTTGCAATCCATCCAATCAAATTTAAAGAGATCTGAATAGAATTAAAAAAGATTATACATACAGAATTTTTAAATTGGGAATTTGAGATAGAGTTGAGGGGATGGGTCCTGTTAATTGGTTGCTCTTCAAAACCCTAAAATTTATAATGTCACCATCGCCAAAAAAAAAAAAATTAAAGATTTCAAGAAGTAACAAAGGAGATTTAGATCAAAGGACATACAGGTTCTCCAACTTCTTTAATTTTGATATGGAAAATGGTATANTAAAGATTTCAAGAAGCAACAAAGGAGATTTAGATCAAAGGACATACAGGTTCTCCAACTTCTTTAATTTTGATATGGAAAATGGTATATCTCCATGGATGTTATTAAATGATAAATCCCTGAGGCACAGAGAAAATGCCAAAACATTCAAAACATAAATGGTGAAGTTGCATTTATAATAATTTGGACTCACAGTATCTTCAATGAAGAGCAATCACCAATCTCATCTGGTATTTGGCCAGAAAGCCGGTTGGATTTTAGGTCACTGAAAAATAATAAAATAAAATAATAAATCAAAGGAAAGAGCAACATGCATAAAAGCTGGGAACTTTATACCATGAGGATAGGGATAAAGTCATACATTGAGACGAGGCTTTTGAGATTCCCAAATGCGGACGAGATCTCTCCATCAAGATTTAAACCAGACAGATTGCTGAGTTTTCAAACAGAAGAATAAGGTCCATGAAATGACCTAATTCTTTTTACTGTGTAATGCGATAAAAACCACAGAAAATCATTCTCACAGTGAAATGACTTCAGAATTTATGCTGTCACAAGTGATCCCTCTCCAAGAGCAATAGTCTGAGGACGCTGCGTTTGTCCAATCGTACAGAATATCATCAACATTGCTGAAAGACTTTTTTATTTCAAGTAGTGTTGATCCTGGAAAGGAAAGTTTTTTCAGCCATTAAAATAAAAAAAGCAATTTTTTTGGGTGGATGGGGGTGTTTATCTGCCAAAGATTTAGCATTTTAGCAACTATTTTCGATATCTTATCGATTACAGTAGCTGCAGGACACGCTATTAGAGCTTTAAATCATCTGAAATCAAAGTTTGGGGGATAAATTTGTTGATCCAGCCAATAATTCCACTTTGTGCTCTCAAAACTGAAATTATGTTTCAAAGTTTGATAAAAACATAAAGAATTTTTGTGGCTAATGGAGCAAAAAATAAAAAAAATAAAAACTGCTTCCTGCAAAGATACGACATGGACTGTCTATCATCAAAATCAAATATTTATAAACAAAAGTTTCTGAAAAAAAATGTTCAGATTTCCAATAAACATTTTTTACTAATTAAGGTAGAAATTTTCAAAATATTTAAATAAAACAACTTTAAATGGGCGAATAGGTTTAACCATAAAACAACAATCATGGAAATAAACCATGAACAAGGGGAGCATTTTTTTTCTCTCTATTTAGATTTAAAAAAAAAAAAAACTAAAAGGGCCGACTGAATGAGAGAAAAGTAGCAATCAGCACAGAAGAACAAAGTACAAAACCCCCATTAAAATATTAAGTGAACGCAATCAGGGAACAGTGTAAAGAGATTATTATAATAATCATAAGCTAAACAAACAACGGCTCAACCTACAAAACAAAAACATAAAGCTAACCAAGCATAAATAAAGATGTCTACGAAAGCTCCGGCAACCTCACCGTCGTTCACAACAGTTTTCCCGCCGCCGGCGAAGCATAATCCCTCAGCGAGAAGCAAAGCAAAAACAATACCCAACGCAGCCCTCNACAAGCATAAATAAAGATGTCTACGAAAGCTCCGGCAACCTCACCGTCATTCACAACCGTTTTCCCGCCGCCGGCGAAGCATAATCCCTCAGCGAGAAGCAAAGCAAAAACAATACCCAACGCAGCCCTCTCCCCCTCCATTGCTAGTTAAGACGAAACCCAATAAAGGTAAAGCATTGCGGTTCAGAAGCCCAAATGTCGCTCTCGAGAAGAAATGCAAAGAGGCGCTTATAGTCCCATCGGCTTGCAGCGTTCGCTTCTTATAGAACCAAAAAATCCTCTCTTTCCCAGCTCTTCGGCTCTCCAGAACTCTATTCTCTCTCTCAAATTCTCTCTTTTAGGAGCTCTCGCCCGTAATAATCCCTTAAGGAGCTATCTCTACATGCGACTTTTGCATTCTGCTTTCAAGGCTAACTATGAGGCTTTCATTTCTCCTTGCCCGCAACTCCATGTGCCTCTCTAGATTTCTCTCCCTTCTCCAGCTCTTCCTGCTTCTCTCTCTTTCTATCTCTACTGTAAAAAGGAGGTATAAGTTCTNCCAAGCATAAATAAAGATGTCTACGAAAGCTCCAGCAACCTCACCGTCGTTCACAACCGTTTTCCCGCCGCCGGCGAAGCATAATCCCTCAGCGAGAAGCAAAGCAAAAACAATACCCAACGCAGCCCTCTCCCCCTCCATTGCTAGCTAAGACGAAAAGCAATAAAGGTAAAGCATTGCGGTTCAGACGCCCAAATGTCGCTCTCGAGAAGAAATGCAAAGAGGCGCTTATAGTCCCATCAGCTTGCAGCGTTCGCTTCTTATAGAACCCAAAAATCCTCTCTTTCCCAGCTCTTCGGCTCTCCAGAACTCTATTCTCTCTCTCAAATTCTCTCTTTTAGGAGCTCTCGCCCATAATANCAGGCCTTCATTTCTCCTTGCCCGCAACTCCATGTGCCTCTCTAGACTTCTCTCCCTTCTCCAGCTCTTCCTGCTTCTCTCTCTTTCTATCTCTACTGTAAAAAGGAGGTATAAGTTCTCCCTCGCAGTTAATCTTTCTTTAAAAAGGAGGGTGAAGATGCAAGGTATGGAGCACAGCAGAGTGGCAGAGCTTAGCCCCCTCCGCTTCCAATCCACGGTATTTACTATCCACCATTTACAGCGAGGAATTTGATAATCACACGGCTTATTATTTGAGTTAGCGGTCTAGGAACATATGCTTCTTCGCGTGAATTTCACTTGCAAAGCTAGAAGCGGGGAGTGAGTTTATCTGCGGATCTAACCGGATGGTCCAGATTGGCTTGTACGGTGGGCTGGGTCTCTACTGCTATTATCCTCGTTTTAACAAAGATAAGGCATGGTTTTTTTTTTTAGACCAATAAAATGAATAACTTATAACATTCAAAATTGTTTTTAAATGTTATCAAGCCGTTACGAGTGTTTTTTTATTTAAATTTAAAGTATAATAANATAATAATCCCTTAAGGAGCTATCTCTACATGCGACTTTTGCATTCTGCTTTCAAGGCGTTCTATGAGGCTCTCATTTCTCCTTGCCCGCAACTCCATGTGCCTCTCTAGACTTCCCTCCCTTCTCCAGCTCTTCCTGCTTCTCTCTCTTTCTATCTCTACTGTAAAAAGGAGGCATAAGTTCTCTCTCGCAGTTAATCTTTCTTTAAAAAGGAGGGTGAAGATGCAAGGTATGGAGCACAGCAGAGTGGCAGAGCTTAGCCCCCTCCGCTTCCAATCCACGGTATTTACTATACACCATTTACAGCGAGGAATTTGATAATCACACGGCTTATTATCTGAGTTAGCAGTCTAGGAACATATGCTTCTGCGCGTGAATTTCACTTGCAAAGCTAGAAGCGGGGAGTGAGTTTATCTGCGGATCTAACCGGATGGTCCAGATNTGCTTCCAATCCACGGTATTTACTATCCACCATTTACAGCGAGGAATTTGATAATCACACGGCATATTATTTGAGTTAGCAGTCTCGGAACATCTGCTTCTGCGCGTGAATGTCACTTGAAAAGCTAGAAGCGGGGAGTGAGTTTATCTGCGGATCTAACCGGATGGTCCAGATTGGCTTGTACGGTGGGCTGGGTCTCTACGGCTATTATCCTCGTTTTAACAAAGATAAGGCATGGTTTTTTTTTTAGACCAATAAAATGAATAACTTATTACATTCAAAATTGTTTTTAAATGTTATCAAGCCGTTACGAGTGTTTTTTTATTTAAATTTAAAGTATAATAAGGAATTCTATTTAAAAAACATTGAATGTTAGAATATTCTTAATAATAGAACAAATTTAATGTCTTTCTTTATATGAAAATTAAATACATTAAAAATTAGAAAAATTAATATTTTATTTGAAAAATGTGAAAAAGGGAAAAAAAAATGAACTTCAAGAAAAATATCTATCATGTTGGTAAGATATTGGAAGTTAGCACTTGTCTACAATTAGAGAATGCAAAGTTACTCACAATTGAACACGGTTTTGACATATTCTAAATGTGAGATAAGATTAAGAATATAATATAAAATGATGACGATCAAATGATATTAGTTGGATGGTAACATGTGATGATTGGATGATGAAGATCAGATGATGATAGTTGAATAATGACAAAAAAATGATGATAATCAAGTAAAGGCGATTAAATAATTTTTGAAAAACTGTGACAAGTAGGCAATGTCAATNTTGAACTTCAAGAAAAATATCTATTATGTTGGTAAAATATTGGAAGTTAGCACTTGTCTACAATTAGAGAATGCAAAGTTACTCACAATTGAACACGATTTTGACATATTCTAAATGTGAGATAAGATTAAGAATATAATATAAAATGATGACGATCAAATGATATTAGTTGGATGGAAACATGTGATGATTGGATGATGAAGATCAGATGATGATAGTTGAATAATGACAAAAAATGATGATAATCAAGTAAAGGCGATTAAATAATTTTTGAAAAACTGTGACAAGTAGGCAATGTCAATCAAAGTGATCGTAAAATGTGATTGAAGTTGATGACAATGACACAAATATTATTTTAAAGTCTTAAATTATTCAAATATTCAAGTTCTTTTCATTTTAAGTCAATGACTTATTTATTTGAATAATGAGAATATATTTATATTTTTTTAAAGCAAAATTTTGATTATTTTAACTAAAAGTTTAATAGACTCTATCAAACAGTGTGTTAGAAGATTGACAATGGTATATTAATAAAGTAGCATCTTAATATTACACAAGGATTCAGTACACATACATGTAATAGAGAAGTAGCAGAGGAAGACATCACAATTATCTTGAAGAGGAAAAAAATCATGGGACCTGATCACACTATCTGGAGGAGATTTTTCGTGTTGTTGTTGCGCTTTATGAAGGAGATTTTTCCCACTATTGTTGTGCTTTTTAGAAGGGATTTTTCATGTTAATGTTGTGTTTTCTAAAGAAAATTTCCCACATTGTTGCACTTTCTGAAAGAAAATTTCTGTGTCTTTATTGAGCTTTATAGAGAAGATTTTTCACGCTTGAAGATCTCAATGGCTATGGAATCTCATTCACCTGAAGAATTAGAGGAAGTGCCAAAACTTTGGCGATGCGATACCAACATTCTCTTAAAATGAGTTAGCCCTTTCTTCTAGAGTAAGGAAGGCTGAGTTTGGGAAGATTGGTCGCCTTCTATGAAAAACTCGATCAGAACACAGAGACTTTACAGACTCTTCAATTGAGGATGTTGATTGTTAAAGAAAGACATGAAGTTGAAGAACCAAAGTGTAAAGGAATTCAATCAAGGCTTCTAGGAAGGGATCCATTTGTTGTATCATTGGATTGCAGTGACACTGATGATTTGACTTTCGATCAGACGTCCAAAGGTTTCTCTACTCACTCAAAAAAAGAAGTTGAAAGTGCCTGTATGACGATCCACTTAATGATCAGGAGGGTGTTGTGGTAGATCAATATCTTTTCTTTTGTTTAGATTTGGGTTTGACTTGTAGGACGCTCCTCTTGAGAAGAAGTTGAAAGAAGTTGAAAGTGCTTGTAGGACGGTCCTCTTGAGTTTGACTTGGGTTGGACCTGGGTTGGAACAGGGTTAGATTTAGGTTGGATCTCGGTTCAGCTTGGCTTAGATCTGGGTTGGACCCTGATTAGACCAGACTTAGACCTGGGATGGACATGGGTTGGACCTGAGTTAGTTCTAAGTTGACATAGGTTCACCTAAGATGGGTCAGGCCATGTCAAAGTTGAGATAGGTCAGAGTTAGGCTTAGGTTAGGGTTAGGCTGGGTTCGGGACGATCTGAATTTGACCCAAAACCAAGCATAATCCAAGGTCATTGATTTGGCTTGACCTAAATTTAAAATTTTTAAAACTTGGAAATAAACTAAAAAGAGCAGAGAAAGGTGAGGAAGCTTATTAGAGAGAAAGTCAAGGTGGTTTCTCGGTGGAAGAGGCTTAGTCTTCTTCTTCCTCTTCTATGCACTAGACTAAAGAAAAGGAAGCCAAAAGTGTCGAGATAGTGAGGAGGAACACTTATTTAGAGGTTAGTGAGGCGGTGGTAAAGGCCTTTGTGGTTGTCAATTGAGTGGTGACTTGACAGTCTAGATTATTCTGACGGTTGGAGGTGTCACATATCGCCGTCAGTGAAGGACAAGACGCGGCAAAAATGATTTGTCACTGATTGTTGGCATGGATTGAAGACGTGGTCACGTCAGCATCGCTTGTGATCATGCTAGGAAACTTTTGGGTGTGACCACGTTGAGACACTCCTCAGCTTGGTTACAACCGATCTAGGAGAAACCACACCAAGGAATTTTTGGGCTTAGCTACATCCAAACCAAGCGTGACCACTCTAGTCCAGGGAGGGGCTCCATGAGTGTGTGTTGAGTCATATGTGAGTTGGTTGACCAAATATGATGTCAACAATTTTTGATACCTAATCACCATTTCTCGGAGTCTACTGCAATCAGATTACCAACTCTTATTTGTTGCCATACCATAATCATAGTGCCATCGCATTGCCATCATCTCCATTGCTCAGCTACTATGGTGGTTATTGTCGACCATCGTCACCTGGCTAACATCATTGCCACCATTGGACCTTTATGGTTGAACTGGCACTATCAGATCTCTATCACCTAGCTATCACTACTATTATCATTGAACCACTTTTTCCTAGTCGCCACCTCCATCAGTGACATTAATCTCAGTTCTTCATCACGCAGCCATTGTGATCTACGTTCCACCATCGCAATCAAGTCAATATATCTTCCCTAACATTTTCTATCACACATGTAGTAAAAATCAAGTCAATTTCTTTCACGCTTGTGATATTATTTTCTCTTTTTTTGCGGGCATATAAACTCTTATAATATATGTATGGATAGTGAAATCATTTCTACTATACTAAGTACCTTATTTCATTTGAGGTTTCACCATAAAAACATTTAGTGCCTCCCTCTGTCAGCTCTTCTTTATTTTTGTTTATGTGCTAGATTTTATGTATAATTCTAAGACCTATCAAGTTGATCCTGGTTGTTGCACTGAGCTTTGCTAACTCGAAATTTAAAATCATAGGAATCTAAGAAAAATATAAGGTGGCTCATAGGGACTCTAAGATAATAATTCTTGATAATAAAAATTTAACTTTCAATTATCTTTATAATATATTAGATACTAAATAAAGTTATATATATATATATANACTATCCAAAGAGAAAAGAAAATTAAAGATTCAATTCAAGTAAATTGTATTAAAGATAAAAATCAAAAAGTGATTTGCTTAGAGAAAAATATTCAACATATTTGGGTAACCACATTTGATAAACTTTTCAATGAAATTTTTGAAAATACAATCGGCTTTAGTGAGCTCAATATCATTAATAATAATAATAAATTATTTTATTTTTACCGTCACATTAGTAAAAAGAAGTTGAGGAGACTTTAAGAAAAACAAATGATGGAAAATCAGTAGATCCTAATGATATCCTGTTGAATTGTGGAAGTATATAGGAGATTTAGGAGTTTTTTGGCTTACTAAACTCTTTAATATTAATTTAAAAATTAAAAATATGCCTCGGGAGTGAAGGAAGTATATTTTGTTCCCTATTTTTAAGAATAAATGGGATGCACAAGTGTGTACAAATTATACATGAATTAAATTGATTGGTCATACTTTATATTTATGGGAGAGGGTAATTGAACATAGGTTAAGACGTGATACTAAGATTTCTCATAATCAACTTGGATTTATGTCGAGCAAGTCTACTATGGAAGTTATGTATTATTGAGAGGTTTGTTGGAGAAGTACAGAGAGAGTAAAGATGATCTACATACGATTTTTATTGATTTTTAGAAAAAGCTTACGATGTGGAGAAGAAATGTGCTGATATGACTTATATTCAAGTCATTAATGATATGCATAATAGAGGTGTTACTTGTGCTTGAAGAAAAGGGAGATTGACCAAGTGTTTTCCTATTTCAGTTGTGTTGCATTAGGGATCGGCTTTAAGCCGATATCTTTTTTACTTTAATCATGAATGCTCTAACTAAACATTTACAAAAGGATGTACCTTGGCGTATGCTTTTCACGGGTGATTTTCTTCTTATGGATAAGACTAGAGAAACAATTTAGGAAAAACTTAAATTATGGAGGTCTACAATGGAGTCTAAAGGCCTTTGTTTGAGAAGATGTAAAATTGAATACCTGGAACATAATTTTTGCAGTAGTAGCTCTAGTGGCAGAGTTGTAACTTTGGGTGTCAAATCATTTAAAATTTGTGCATATTTTGGATATCTGAGGTCATTTTTCAAAGCGATGGTGATATAGATGGAGATGTTATTAGTGGAATTCAAGTTGGTTGGTTGAATTGGAGGAATGCATCGGGCCTAGTGTGTGATAGAAAAGTACCACTTAAACTAAATAAAAATTTAATAAGATGGTCGTGTGACCAATAATGCGCTATGGCGTAAAATGTTGGCCTTTAAAACAAAAACATAAAACAAAGTTAAGGGTTACTGAGATGAGAATGCTTGGAGGAACGAGTGGCTTGACACTTAGAGACAAAACACAAAATGAATATATTTGTGATAGGGTTGGTGTACCTTCAGTTGCAGACAAGATTAGAGAAAGTTGTCTTAGATGGTTTGGTCACACTAAATGTCGATCATCTATTGATCTAGTTAGGAGAGTAGATGTTTTTGATTCGACATATGCTAAGAAAAACATATGTAAATCTAAAAAGATTTGGTCATATTGTATAAAAAAATGATTTTATTCTATTATAATTTAATGAAAATACGACACTCGATATGATGCAATGGAGAAAAAAGATTCGTGCAGTCAACTCCACTTAGTGGGATGAAGGCTTGTTGTTGTCTTTATTGTTGTTATACTTATAAGCATAATAACTTATAACATTTTGTTGAGAAAATTATCATAATATATAACATGCATTGTTTTGGAATGTTGATATATATATGGCCAAGTTTTTTCGGAACTTTTGTATTGCACGCACCGCTCGCATGCACGGAAAAGTTCCCACTAGAAATAAAGTGATGAGGTGATTATAATTCATATAAGACAATTTTTTATGAGNGAGAATTCCATTTAAAAAACATTGAATGTTAGAATATTCTTAATAATAGAAAAAATTTAATGTCTTTCTTTATATGAAAATTAAATACACAGATACAAGAATATTATTAGAAAACTTAATATTTTATTTGAAAAATCTGAAGGGAAAAAAATTGTACTTCAAGTAAAATATCTATTATGTTGGTAAGATATTGGAAGTTAGCGCTTGTCTACAATTAGAGAATGCAAAATTACTCACAATTGAACTCGGCTTTGACATATACTAAATGTGAGATAAGATTAAGAATATAATATAAAATAATGACGATCAAATGATATTAGTTGGATGATAACATGTGATGATTGGATGATGATAGTTGAATAATGACAAAAAATGATGATAATCAAGTAAAAGCGATTAAATGATTTTCGAAAAACTGTGACAAGTAGGCAATGTCAATCAAAGTGATCGTAAAATATGACGGAAGTTAATGACAATGACAAAAATATTATTTTAAAGTCTTAAATTATTCAGATATTCAAGTTCTTTTCATTTTAAGTCAATGACTTATTTATTTGAATAATAATAATATATTTATATTTTCTTAAAGCAAAATTTTGATTATTTTAACTAAAAGTTTAATAGACTATCAAACAGTGTGTTAGAAGATTGACAGTGGTATATTAATAAATTAGCATCTTAATATTACACAAGGATCCAATACACATACATGTAATAGAAAAGTAGCAGAGGAAGACATCAAAATTATCTTGAAGAGGAAAAAAATCATGGGACCTGATCACACTATTTGGAGGAGATTTTTCGTGTTGTTGTTGCGCTTTATGGAGGAGATTTTTCCCACTATTGTTGTGCTTTCTAGAAGGGATTTTTCATGTTAACGTTGTGTTTTCTAGAGAAAATTTCCCGCATTGTTGCACTTTCTGAAAGAAAATTTATGTGTCGTTGTTGAGCTTTCTAGAGAAGATTTTTCATGCTTGAAGATCTCAATGGCTATGGAATCTCATTCATCTGAAGAATCAAAGGAAATGCCAAAACTTTGGCGATGCGATACCAACATTCTCTTAAAATGAGTTGGCCCTTTCTTCGAGAGTAAGGAAGGCTGAGTTTGGGAAGTTGGTCGCCTTCTATGAAAAACTCGATCAGAACACAGAGACTTTGTAGACTTTTCAATTGAGGATGTTGATTGTTAAAGAAAAGACGTGAAGTTGAAGAACCAAAGTGTAAAGGAATTCAATGAAGGCTTCTAAGAAGGGATCCATTTGTTGTATCACTGGATTGCAACACTGATGATTTGACTTTCGATCAGACGTCCAAAGGTTTCTCTACTCACTCAAAAAGAGAAGAAGTTGAAAGTTCTTGTAGGACGATCCTCTTGATGATCAGGAGGGTGTTGTGGTAGATCAATATCTTTTTTTTTTGTTGACTTACTGTAGCTTTCATGCCAATGTGCATTGGTCTTTGTAGTTTTTCAATTGTTTTATGTGAGATTTATGCACAGTGATAGTGTGATTGTCGGTACTTCTTTTTTTTGCTTGATTTCATGTATTTATTTTTACATATCTAGGCATGTTTGTTGTAAGAAATTTTTTAATGTTGCTTTTGGGACTACGTTTGCCTCTCCTCCTATGTTATGGTTGCCCCCATCTTCTAGGCTATTATAGGATGTTGTCAACCAACTTATGGGTTGTTGTCACCCATTTATAGGACATGGATTAGTCACGAGTTAGACCAAGGTTGGGCTTGAGTTAGGCATGAGTTTGACTTGGGTTGGACCTGGGTTGGAATTGGGTTAAATTTGGGTTGGATCTCGGTTGAACTTGGATTAGATCTAGGTTGGACCCTAGTTAGACCGGAGTTAGACCTGGGATGGACATGGGTTGGACCTGGGTTAGTTCTAAGTTGACCTAGGTTTACCTAGGATGGATCAGGCCATGTCAAAGTTGAGATAGGTCAGAGTTAGGCTTAGGTTAGGGTTAGGCTGGGTTCGGGACGATCTGAATTTGACCCAAAACCAAGCATAATCCAAGGTCATTGATTTGGCTTGACCTAAATTTAAAATTTTTAAAACTTGGAAATAAACTAAAAAGAGAAGAGAAAGGTGAGGAAGCTTATTAGAGAGAAAGTCAAGGTGCTTTCTCGAAGGAAGAGGCTTAGTCTTCTTCTTCCTCTTCTCTGCACTAAACTAAAGAAAAGGAAGCCAAAAGTGTCGAGATAGTGAGGAGGAACGCTTATTTATAGGTTAGTGAGGCGGTGGTAAAGGCCTTTGTGGCTGTCAATTGAGTGGTGAGTTGACAGTCTAGATTATTCTAGCGGTTGGAGGTGTCAAAGATGTCCGTCAGTGAAGGACACGACGCGGCAAAATGATTTGTCACGTATTGTTGGCGTGGTTCGAAGACGTGGTCACGTCAGCATCGCTTGAGATCATGCTAGGAAACTTTTGGGCGTGACCACGTTGAGACACTCCTCAGCATGGCTACAACCGATCTGGGAGAAACCACACCAAGGAACTTTTAGGCTTAGCTACATCCAAGCCAAGCATGACCACTCTAGTCCAGGGAGGGGCTCCATGAGTGTGTGTTGAGTCAGATGTGAGTTGGTTGACCAAATATGAGGTCAACAATTATTGTTACCTAATCACCATTTCTCAGAGCCAACTACATACATATTACCAACACTTGTCTGCTGTCATACCATAATCATAGTGTTATCGCGCTGCCATCGTCACCATTGCTCGGCTACTATGGTGGTTGTTGTCGACCATCGTCGCCTGGCTAACATCATCGCCACCATTAGACCTTTATGGTTGAACTGGCACTATCAGATCTCTGTCACCTAGCTATCGCTACTATTATCATTGAACCACTTTTGCCTAGTCGCCACCTCCGTCAGCGACCCTAATCTCAGTTCTTCATCACGCAGCCATTGTGATCTACGTTCTACCATCACAGTCAAGTCAATATATCTTCCCGAACATTTTCTATCACACATGTAGTAAAAATCAAGTTAATTTTTTTACGGGCATATAAGGTCATATAACATATGTATGGATAGTGAAATCATTTCGACTATACTAAGTACCTTATTTATTTCATTTGAGGTTTTACCATAAAAACCTTTAGTGCCTCCCTCTATGAGCTCTTCTTTATTTTTGTTTATGTACTAGATTTTATGTATAATTCTAAGACCTAATACATCTCCATCTTTGCGAACTCTTGACACACAACAATTATTATGAATAAAATGAAATCTTACCCCAATTAAAATCTTATATTAAGTTGAATCAAGGTATTTAGTATAGTAAGATTTGTATAAATGTGAAATGTATTATAAATATTTATAATTTTAATTTATCAAATTATTGAAACGAATAATTCTTCTTTTGTTATATTAAAAAAAATCCATATAAGAATACAAAAATTATTATACAATAAATGTTTTTTATAATAATAATTAGAGTTTTTTTATCCCTTGCTTATTACATGGCGCTATATTCATATATATTATGACAACGAGAGTATATTTTTTTTCCCGGGTAATTAAAGGCCATTCTTCATTTAGAGTTATTTGTACACAACTCTCTACATTCTTTTTTTTTTTCTTTATTAATGTGCATAAAAAAAAGGTTCCAATGCCAATCCCTAGAAAATATGATGCTCCAAAAGAAAAGAGTATGACGAAAAAGCGTCCACCGATAGAAGACCATGAGGCTCAATTGTTCAATCGGGTGAAACTATCCGAGCTAATGCGAGTAAGGACAAAGCCGATCAAACCATGAGATAGATCAAAGACTACCAGATGATACAAATATGATCCATTTTGATTGAAACAATGCAAAAGGAAATTCAAGGCAATCATAGGAGAGCTGATGTGAGGAACATCTAGTTCCTGAGCATCTCCAACCATCTAACTAACGCCCACAGGCTCCTCATCAGAGGTCGAGGATCAATAACCAGACCACGTGAATTGGCCGACCCATATGGACTAATATCAGCCTATCAAGCTGATCCTGGTTGTTGCACTGAGCTTTGCTAACTCAAAGCTAACTTAGCTTAGTCGATCGGCCTAGAGAGTTGCAAGACAATAAACTCATACATGTTTAATTTAAAATCATAGAAATATGAGAAAAATATAAGGTGGCTCGTAGGGACTCTAAGATAATAATTCCTGATAATAAAAATTTAACTTTCAATTATCATTATAATATTTTAGATGCTGAAGAAAGTAATATATATATATATATATATATATATATATATATATA
>JXCR01147943.1:73432-91693 GCA_002079205.1 Phalaenopsis hybrid cultivar
ATATATAAACTATCCAAAAAAAAAAAAAGAAAAGAAAATTAAAGATTCAATTCAAGTAAATTTTATTAAAGATGAAAATCAAAAAATGATTTGCTTAGAGAAAAATATTCAACATATTTGGGTGACCTTATTTGATAAACTTTTCAATGAAATTTTTGAAAATACAGTCGACTTTAATAATCTCACTATCATTAATAATAATAATAAACTATTTTATTTTTATGGCCACATTAGTAAAAAATCAGTAGATCCTGATGATATCCTGTTGAATTGTGGAAGTATATAGGAGATTTGGGAGTTTCTTGGCTTACTAAACTCTTTAATATTAATTTAAAAATTAGAAATATGGTTAAGGGGTGGAGGAAGTATATTTTGTTCCCTATTTTTAAGAATAAATGGGATGCACAAATGTGTACAAATTATAGAGGAATTAAATTGACTAGTCATACTTTAAATTTATGGGAGAGGGTAATTGAACATAGGTTATGACGTGCTACTAAGATTTCTCATAATCAACTTGGACTTATGTTGAGCAAGTTTACTATGGAAGTTATGTATTATTGAGAGGTTTGTTGGAGAAGTACAAAGAGAGTAAAGATGGTCTACTTTATTGATTTTTAGAAAAAACTTACGATGTGGAGATGAAATGTGTTGATATGACTTATATTCAAATCATTAAAGATATGCATAATAGAGGTGGTACTTGTGTTTGAACAAAAGAAAGATTGACCAAGTGTTTTCCTATTTCAGGTGTATTGCATCAGGGATCGACTTTAAGCCCATATCTTTTTTACTTTAATTATGGATGCTCTAACTAAACATTTACAAAAGGATGTACCTTGGTGGATGCTTTTCACGGATGATTTTCTTCTTATGGATAAGACTAGAGAAACAATTTAGGAAAAACTTGAATTATGGAGGTCTACAATGGAGTCTAAAGACCTTCGTTTGAGAAGATCTAAACTGAATACCTGGAACATAATTTTTATAGTAGTAGCTCTAGTGGCATAGTTGTAACTTTGGGTCTCAAATCATTTAAAATTTGTGAATATTTCAGATATCTGAGGTCATTTTTCAAAGTGGTGGTGATATAGATCATTTTTCAAAGTGGTGGTGATATAGATGGAGATGTTATTAGTGGAATTCAAGTTAGTTGGTTGAATTGGAGGAATGCACGGGCCTAGTGTGTGATAGAAAAGTACCGCTTAAACTAAATAAAAATTTAATAAGATGGTCGTGAGACCTGTAATGCGCTATGGCGCAAAGTGTTGGCCTTTAAAAGAAAAAACTTAAAACAAAGTTAAGGGTTACTGAGATGAGAATGCTTGAGGGAACGAGTGGCTTGACACGTAGAGACAAAATATGAAATGAATATATTTGTGATAGGGTTGGTGTACCTTCAGTTGCAGACAAGATTAGAGAAAGCCTTCTTTGATGGTTTGGTCGCACTAAATGTCGATAATCTGTTGATCTGGTTAGGATAGTAGATGTTTTTGATTCTACATATGGTAAGAAAAACATATGTAAATCTAAAAAGACTTGGTCATATTGTCTAAAAAATGATCTTATACTATTATAATTTAATGAAAATAAGACGCTCGATATGATGCAATGGAGAAAGATGATTCATGTAGTCGACTCCACTTAGTGGGATAAAGGCTTGTTGTTGTCTTTATTGTTGTTATACTTATAAGCATGATAATTTATAACATTTTGTTGAGAAAATAATAATAATATATAACTTGCATTGTTTTGGAATGTTGATATATATGACGAAGTTTTTTCGGAACTTTTGTATTGCACGCACCGATCGCTTGCACGGAAAAGTCCCCACTAGAAATAAAGTGATGAGGTGATTATAATTCATATAAGAAAATTTTTGATGAACTTCATCTAAAGTTTTATAAATTTATATGAGACAAAAAAAATTAAAAAAATTATAATAAGTATCATAAATCTATTGTGTTAAATGAAATATAGGAAATTCATGCCATATTTTTTAGATCAAAGTTAAATAAATTAGCAACTATTAAAAAAATGATTCAAAAAGAATATAATTGATATTTTCATTATTTTAATGTCATAACTTAAACTTATATTAAAACTGCTTTATTTTGAAATTGTATTCTCTTATATTTTATTTTAAAAATTTATACACATACATAAATAAATTGAGAGCAGTTGCAAGATAAAAGATATTTTCATGAATCATAAAAAGAGGCCTTACCTAATTTAAATAATTTTATTAGTGTGATTCAAATATAATAGTAAATAATATTCTCAATATAATTGAAAAAAATGGTTAATATAATATAGTAGATGTAAATATTTAGATGGATATAAGAGTCTAGAGGATTTCAATTTTTTTATCAAAAGATGATAGACGGTCAATTTGATTAATCTCTTGCTATCGTAGAGATCAAGAACCTGACCTAGTTGTCGAATTTTTAAGGGATGTAGAAATAATCTATATTCTATTTATTATAGTTAGGGCCGGTTTGGGGCAGCTTAAAAGTGTTGGTGGTGTTTTCAAAACCTCACCGTACTGTTTGGTTCGCGCGTTTCGCCAGCTTATCCTAAACCACGTTTGGGTTTTTACATTAAACGTAGGCCGTGGGCGGAGCCCTAAGGTCCTCTCGCGGCGGGCTGCGTTTCAGGATAAACAGCTTATCCTGAAATGCAAAAGTTGCTCAAACGCGGTTTCAACAATTTATGTGTGCTTTATTTTAAATTTTCTAAAAATATAGTATTGTGTTCTTCTAAATATGAAAATCATATCAAACTCTATACTTAATTAGATGAATTGTTTGTAAAATAAAAGCTTTTAGAACAACCTTTCAACAATTTAGAAAATTTTATGCAAATGATTTTCAACAATTTTTTTTGAAGAATGACTTGATGACTTCATTAAAAAGTCAAAATATGATTGAAGGAAAATTACTTGATTGAGAGAGAGTAAAGAGCCTCAAAACTTTATCAAAATGAAAATCTCCCACCACATAATTAAAAAAAAAAGGTATTTTTAAATTCGATAATTTCAGATCTAAGAGTTAATTTAATAAGAGAATTAAGAGGCTAAGCCTTTATTTCTAATGAAAATCTTGTAGTCCTAAATTACATAAGTTTCTATCTCCAAAAACTTTGGAAATTGATTCAAAGGTCATCCAAATTCTATTTTAAGAAAATTCATGTTGCATGATTGAAAACTTATTGGGGCAAAATGAAGGGTCAAACATCTTCCAAAAATTCATTTGCTTTGTGGATGACTATAAAATCTTATTAAAATAAATATGATGAGCTTAAGCTAGCCTAATTTTGATATTGCCAAGGCAAACTAATGTTAAAAAATATTAAATAATTAAGATAGGTTGTTTGGATTGTTTGATGGACTGTTTAGAAATATAAAAATAATGATTAAAAATATACACCCGATAAACTATTCTTAAAAACATTGTACATTTTAGGAGATACTCTTAGATCAGAAAATTTTAGAACTTTCTCTATTAGCACCCAACTTCTGTAGTCAACCAACATTGACACTCATCCATCACCATCACTCAACATCAGTTATTGGCGGACATATTAATCCTGCCATAGCCACTTCCCAATTACATTAGGTATCAATAAATGTCAATGCTCATTATCACCACTAATAGATGTTCGTCACTAATTAATGTCAATCATTCATCACCTTAACTAACAAATGTTTACCATTCGTAGACTTTTGACACACATAACCATCACTTCCATATATCTACCATCAATTAATGTTAAAAAAGAATGATTGTTGTTGCCAAACAACTATCTTTGCTAATACATGATGTCATGGCTATCATATGTCATGCATTGGTGCAAATATCTTTTGTTTGCATTGCCTAGTATTGGTTAGCTTCCAACAATTTTATCATAACATTTCCTATCAATCATTATTCAATAATGTTTCTTGTCAGCTATTGTATAATAAAAAATAAAGGGTGATGTTTGACATTCAGTATTGTTGAATCTTGATTTGCCTGTGAATCATACCTCAAGGAATAAAGCGTAAGAAAATAAAGAGAGAGGGAGGGAGAGAGAGAGAGAGAGAGGAGTGAATAGTAATGTCTTGTATATCTCTTAAAATAATCTCCCCATTTTTATGGGAGAGGGTACAATAAGGTGATATTACATTTCTACTCTTACTTTAATAGGGGTTGTATATGATATTCTATGTATTTTACATATATGAACATAGTACTTTGTCACTCTCTCACCATGTCGACTAAGCTTGTTTGTCCTCAACTCGGTAAGGTCGGTTAGGCTAAGTCGGTGCAGCTGATCGGTTGATCTTGATTGGCTTAGGGTCAGTAGGATTGATTCGATCGGCTAAGCTTTGCCAATTGCATGATCTAGTCTAGCTGTCAATGCTCAATCCTTGGATGAGGAGCTGCTATCGGTGGAGTGAGAGTAGGCTATCGGGCAGATGGTGAATCATTGTAACCTGATAGGTAACTCTTTTCTTGACAAGGGGAGCATGTGAGATGGTTTTGAGGCCCTATTACTTTGTCAATTCTCGATCCCCGATGATGAGCCTCAGAGGCATCTATGGAATGACTAGTGATATTGAGGAATAAGATTCTTTCATCAAGTTAGATCAACGTGAAGGTGGTTGATGCCTTTGCTTGAATTTCTTGTAATTGTTAGCTCGGATGCTTATCTATTTTTTTTAGTTTGATTGATTATGGCTTAAATTGTTCAGTCATTCTTTTTTTCAGTCTCCAGACTCATTCGACCTTTTGGGCATGGCTTGGATGTCAACATCCGATCGAATAAGTGGGTATGTTGGTCTTTTATCGGTATGCCCTCCTTTGCAGTGATTCCTCTCTTCTGGACCATTGGATCTCCTTGAAAACCTCACTGGAATTTTTTTGATGTACAAGTACCTATCAAAATCAAATACAAGTTTTCTCAATTACTTAATCCTTTCTCATTTAAGAAACATAGTTGAGCTAATCATCCAACATCTCATCAATAGTCACCTAGCCCTCTAGCAGTACTGAATATCTAACATCTGACGTGCACCTTCTTAATCTCTAACTAAGGCCTCACATATAAAGAGAGCAAGCAAATCTATCACTCGATATTACCCAACATTTTCATATTTCTCACTGATATAACACATGCTTACCAAAAATAGACTTCAAGCATCTATCCCACTACTTGCTCAATTGCATCTACAATCAAAAGAACACCAAAGACACTATCCACCAACAACTAAAGATAAGCTAAACCATACACTAACTTTTGCCATGCCCACAAGGGATGGCTAATATAATATATTTTAACATAATTCATTTAAATTTCATTTAAATTTGCAATTTATCTCAAAGTAAATTAAGGAGTTTTCAAGTCCATCGTAACTATTTTTTGATAAAAAATTAAATATAAATGCCAACAGTACACAATTGAATAATATTGTTATATATATTTTTCATATTTAAAACAGCTCCTACCTTATATTACCAAAATGCCCCTCAATTACCTCAGGAAGTTCTCCACCGTAATTCAAAAAGAGCATGTTAAAGCGAAGTTCAATTTCGTAGCCTTCGTAAGCAAATCCCAAAAGTGGGGCCCACCATTAGGGCGATGGACAGGTGGACCACCCACCTGAGCCTTGCAGGGATACATTATTGGTGCAATTATTCGGGTGTCGATTTGATGGGGTGGGCGGTGGGAAAATTGGCTTTGGTGCGGGTGCACGGCGGTGGAAGTGAGTCCTGTAACAGGAATTTAGGTCCAGCTCCTCATCGCTTTGATTATGAATACATAATTAGGCTTGGCTCGTGTTCTACTGTTTTGAAATTATTTGTGTTCAAAATTGGCTCGTGAACGATTTATTTGTGTTCAGCTCGATTTAAATATTCATGTTCGTGTTGACTCGAAATTAGCTCCTTAAAAATAAACTAAAAAAATAGAAGTAGAGTATTGGATTTAAACATTGACCGAAAAAAAAAAACATAACCACTTTAACACACAAGCAATTAAGCAATTATATTTTAAAATTAGATATAAATTTATATAATATATTATTATTTAAATAATATATGTAATATATTATTATGTAAATAATTATATAATTTTTTTTTATTTCGAGCTAAAATGAGCCGAACACGAGCGAACAAAGAGCTGTTCGTGTTCGGCTCATTTATAATTCAAGTTTTAAAAATTTGTTCATTTTGACTCGTTTACTTAAAGAACGAGCTGAACACGAGCTATTTAAAGAACTGAAAACGAAATATTCACGAAAAATGAGTTAACACGAGCTACTCAAAGAACGGAACACAAAATATTTAGAGAATAATGACTTTTTTTTGACGGCCCTGTACATAATAATCGGGTTCGGACTCGGGGCCCTTCTCTGGAACAGAATCTTTTCTCGCCCAGTTTTGCACCCATCTTTTCAGCGGCCTGGCAGCTGGATTGTTTGATGTAGCCTGTTGGAGAGCAAACAGCTGATGCAAAGGGAGTGAAATAACCGATGAGGGAGAAGCTTTCAATGATTACCATCCCAAATCAGTACCATTGCCTTAAAAAGGAAGACGTCCGCATCGTCATCGCCGTTGCTTTTATTATGCGACCGTATGCAGGCTTTTGTCGCTCGGTAAATGTGGCGTGATGGAAATGTTTACTGAACCATGTGTAGTGGTAACCTTCTGAAATAAATATATATAAAAATATAGGAGAATTATATAAAGAGCACCCAACTTGATAGTTATATAAATAAATTTATTATAAATCAACCTCCCTCATTCGTCCATTTTTATATATTCTTTCTCAAATATAAAAATATATGATTTATATTCTTCCTCAACTGTAAAAATGCACGACGATTAAATTTTAATTTATCTTTTGAGAATCACGATTCAAGATTAGAATCGAGTAAAAGAGAGAATGAAGAGAGGGTAGAATTAGTTTGAAAACTTTGCATGGAGAATCGAGAAAAATATCCCATTATTCGTATTTTGCCCCGAGGCGTATTTTGTACAATTATAGAAAGGAATAAATAGTTATGAAAACCGTTCTTCATGCAATTAAGACTAATTGGTTATATAAATTTTATAACATATTTGTATTATAATTTGAATTTCAAGATTGGTGGTGATTAGTTGGTCGGCTAGCTTGAAGTCAACTGACTGAGGCCACTGACCAAGTGACATCGGTGCCCTATGGAATACGCATTGGTCGGTCGAGGGGTTCTGCAGTATGACGATCTTGATCGGTATCTTTTGGCACGGTCGACTAGAGCGTTTGGTTGTGAAGTGGTCGTTCGGTATGAACGTGGGGTTAGTCAATCGAATGTGATAGACCGTCCTTTTTCTTAGTGAGTCGCGTCTCATTTTCTGTTCAGCTTGAGTCTTACCTGCCTAGTCGGTTCGCCGCCTCAACTGATCTTATAATCTTGCAAGATCTGAAGCGGGTCTTGTCGCAAACCACACGGGGCATCCGACGAGACTCATTGTCAGAATGATTCACGACTCACTTTTGGTTGGTCTTGCCGCTACCGAGCGGGGAATCATCTTCGGAGCTTGAACCTATCCCGAGAATGGAGACATGGCTTCTTGCTCGGCCTCGAATTGTCAGTTGGTTACTTACCTTGATTGGAGACATTTCATCTTGATCGTTCGTTCTCATTGAGATTTGTTCTGGTATTTCTGGTATAAATATATTAGTTCCTGAGTTTTCCTACTCTTTAATAGAAACAATTACAATAAAAATAGGAATATAATTAAACAATCATTAGCAATAAGTTTGTGAATTGATTGAACGCATGACTTCCCTTAGGATTTCGTGTCATGTGTGCTCTATAAATAGATATAAACTGAGCCTTGTATTATTTATCGTCAATTTCTCTTTTCAAAACTGAGGTGTGTTATGATTGACAAATCAAAAATGATCATCGTGGATCCCGAAAGACTCATGAGGGCAGGGTTTCAGATTCCCTCTTCTATAAAGAAGAAGAAGGTGGTGATGAAGGAAAAATGGGCAAGTCCTGAATCTGACCTGGTCGATGTAGTTGACTCATCTGACGATGTGATGCTTCATTTGTGTGCCCGCCTTATCAAAAGGGAAAGGGGATGCTTCTTTTCACTTTACACACTTTTATTTCTTTCTTTTTTTCTTCGGATTTCTCTTCTCCTATCATTGTTTGACTGGTTCTACTCTTGTTTCTCGAGATGACCCTAAAACACTCTCATGTCTTGTTTGGCTCCGTGAATGGCACTGACCCTTTGCTTTTGATAGAGAACAAATTGAAAGAGCTGCAGTGGAGGTATGCTCTTGACGAGAGCATAGGTCATCAGAAGTTACTCGGATCAACATGAGTGACAAATCCTTTAGGAAAAAGTCATGTTCTTCTACCGAGACCAGTTCAAGTATGGCCTTCGGTAGCCCTTGTGCCAAGAGCTCCAAAGCATTTTCAACGCCTATGTGGTTATTCTGGTGCAAGTGATGTCGAACTTCATAGCCACAATCATGAATTTCATCATTTTTTTGTTGATAAGAGAGTCTCATGTGGTCGATCAAACTCCTTAGATACTTCTTCTCATTCAAGGTCGATAGCGACGACTTTTCTTCCAAAGAGCATGAACTTTGCCCTAGAGATATTGTGAGGTCATCATTGAAGGAAGCTCAAAAGAAGAAGGCCTTGCTGGAGGCTAATTAGAAGAGGCTCCAGAACGTTTGGGATCTCCTGCAGGTAAGGCTTAAAGGATCCGAGAAGGTTAACCAGGAATTCATTGTTATCATAGCTGCCTTGAAGAAGAAGGTTGTTGAGTTGGAGGAGTAGGTTGCCTCATCAGTCTTTAGGGTGGAGCATGAGAATAATTTGGCGGGAGAATTCAGGTGCGGTGTGAAATATGCCACTCATCGATATATTCATCATAACCTGATCGCCCCAAGCACTCTGACCCGGATGAGTTCTCTAACCTGATCCCTAATAAATCAGATGAAGCGTTCGAAGGAGAGGGCGACCCTAATGACAGGGAGGAGTCGGCTACCGGTTGAAGGCCCTGCGAATGAAAGAGCTTTTTTTTTTTTGCATATTCTGAAGGTGTCAAATGAAAAGGTTTTTAATTCCTTACAAATTAATGAAAAGAAACATTTTGCCTTTTCACGATCACTTTTGTTACTTAGGGTTGTAAAATTTCTTGTTTATTCAAAAATTTGGCCCTTAGAGTTATTTTCTCTCGGGTTATTCCAATTTCCATTGATTATTGGGGGCCAACACGTCTTTAATGTCCCAAGCATTAACCTTTGTTCCTTCTGGGAGCTCTCAATACATCTTCCAGTCGAGCGGGCATCAATCTTGACCGGTCTTGCCTCATAGTGCAAATCTTGTTGCTATCTAGGAGTGGCCGCCCTTTGTTGACCTTTTTGTGAATCTTGTCGCTAGGGGACAGAGGGCTACTCCTAGAGACCTCGTTGTTTGGACTTCGCATCGGTTCACGACCTAGGGATCTTCTAGTTTTTGCTTAGTTTGTAAGCCATTGTCAATCGGTGAAGGATCGAACGACGAACATGATAGAAGAAGACGGATGAAGGATCAAACAACCATGTAAACAACAAGACGTGGATCTCAGAAAAGATCAAGTTCAGGGAGGAGTGGACGATCGTCATAAACTATTCGATCGGTCAGCAAACTGAATGTCTGGAGGTCATTCAAAGATAGCCCAGACGGTCAATGCGACCCGAGATGATCGATCAAATACAGGCACCCCTGTCGATCAGTTACCGACACATAATCCGAATTCGATCGACCATCTAAGCTGGAAGATTGTTGGGCTCAAACCTTAATATATTATTGTATTTTTCCTATAATTTACTAAAGTAGTTCCTCAAAAGCTAATGATTAGAGGGAAATTTTGTAATTGTAACATTCATACCCTTATGTCTATAAATAAATGTCATTTCATAGTAAAAGGTTGTGCATTTTATGGTTTTCTAGTGTTTATCCTTTGTCCTGCTACGCTTTATTACTTGGATATGTTTCCTGAACAATTTTGGATTCAACAAATCCCCTGTTCAACAAAGCCCTTGCTTGCTCATTAACATCACCTCGTTCAACTACGATTGCTAAAGTTGTCGCCCTTATTGAGCCATAACTTACTCAACGATATCTTGTCCCACTCAAGAAAAAACTCCCACGCAAATTGCTTGCAACAATCGACGCCAAACGCACAGACAACACCACTTGATCTTGTTCCTTCACTCGGTCGATCAAATAACAACTTGTGTCACCAATTTCAGCACGCATTCAAGGGTAAACGAGCCGAGATTGAGCGAGCTAATGCTCTATTCGTGTTTGGCTCTTGTGTATTAGCTCGTGTTCAAAATTGGCTCGTGTTTGAATTAGACTCGTAACAAATTTGTTTGTGCTCGGCTTGATATTGATTGTTTTGTTCTAATTTTCACATATTTGACTTGATTTATCAAAAATTAAGTTAATTAGAATTTATAAGGTGCTGGTTTCAAACATGCACTTTTCCTTTGTGATAGAAGACATCTCACCATTCAAATACATGAGTTGTAATACATGAGATGTAGTAATTTAGTCTTATATATAAATATATATAACATATTATATTATCTAAATAATATATAACTTCTTTATTTTGAGATAAAAAGAGTCTAGCACAATCGAACAAAAGGTTGCTTGTGCTCCTCTTTTGCAAATTGGGCTTAAGAAATTGATTTGTGGTTAACTCATTTGCTCAATGAATGATTATTGCACAGGCTATTTAACTACCCAAACACGAGTTGTTCACGAAAAATAGGCTTTTTTGACGCCCATACTCTTGTAAGATTTGAACATGTGAGCCACTCGTCGTTGCCATCTTCTTCAACTTCAATCGATGCTCCAACACATTAGTCATTGTCTTTGTCTTTTCAAGTTTGTCTTCTTTATTTTAAGTCATTCTTTTTAATAACTCTCGAAATTGAGGCACAAAATCGAGGGTACAAGCATCTAACCATCTCTCTCTCCTCATCTTGATTCATGTGCTTCTCGCTCTTTTCCCCTCCTCATAATTTGTCTTCGACACACAATAAGTAAAAAATCTAAACTAAAAAATAAAAAACACGGTTACACACGTCCAACACCTAAAATTTTATCTATATATACATCTCATTATCCCTTTTTTTTTTAATATCACATAAAACTATCATTAATTCAACTTTTAAAAAATAAAATATGCATTTCATGCATAATTTAAGTGGTATGTGTGTGCGCGCGCGTCTATATATATATATATATANTTTTTTTTTAAATGAGCCGAACACGGGCAAACAAAGAGCTGTTCGAACACGAGCGAACAAAGAGCTGTTCGTGTTCGGCTCATTTATAATTCAAGTTTTAAAAATTTGTTCTTATTTGACTTGTTTAATTAAAGAACGAGCCGAACACGAGCTACTTAAAATGTCGAAAATGAAATGTTCATGAAAAAATGAGTTAATATGAGCTACTGAAAGAACCGAACAATAATGAGTTTTTTGAACAATAATGAGTTTTTTTGACGGCCGTGTACATAATAATGGGGGTTGCCCTTCTCAGGAACTGAATCTTTTCTCGCCCAATTTTGCACCCATCTTTTCTGCGGCCTGGCAGCTGGATCATTTGATGTAGCCTGTTTGAGAGCGGACAGCTGATGCAAAGGGTGTGAGGGAGAAGCTCAATGATTACTATCCCAAATCAGTACTATTGCCTTAAAAAGGAAGACGTCCGCATCGTCATCACCGTTGCTTTTGTTATGCGACCGTATGCAGGCTTTTGTCGCTCGGTAAATGTGGCGTGATGGAAATGTTTACTGAACCATGTGTAGTGGTAACCTTCTTAAATAAATATATATAAAAATATAGGAGAACTATATAAAGAGCACCTAACTTGAGAGTTATATAAAGAAATTTATTATAAATCAACCTCCCTCATTCGTCCATTTTTATATTCCTTGTCGAGTATAAAAATATATGATTTATATTCTTCCTAAAATATAAAAATATATGATGGTTGAATTTTGATTTTTTTTTTGTGAATCACGTTTTAAGATTAAAATCTGAGTGAAAGAGAAAATGAAGAGAGAGTAGAATTAGTTTGAAAACTTTGCATGGATAATCGAGAAAAATGTCTCATTATTCGTATTTTGTCCCGTAATTATAGAAGCGTATTTTGTATAATTATAGAAAGGAGGGAACAGTTATGAAAATCGTTCTTAATGCAATTGGTTATATAAATTTTATAACATATTTGTATTATAATTTGAATTTCAAGATTGGTGGTGATTAGTTGGTCGACTAGCTTGAAGTCGACTGACTGAGGCCACTGACCAAGTGACATCGGTGCCCTGTGATGTATGCATTGGGGGGTCGAGGGGTTCTGCAGTATGGCGACCTTGATCGGTGTCTTTTGGTATGGTCAACTAGAACGTTTGGTTGTGAAGTGGTCGTTCGGTATGAACGCGAGGTTAGTCGATCGAATGTGATAGACCATCCTTTTTCGTAGTGAGTCGCGTCTCATTTTCTGTTCAGCTTGAGTCTTACCTGTCTAGTCGGTTCGCCACCTCAGCTGATCTTATAATCTTGCAAGATCTGAAGCTGGTCTTGTCGCAAACCACACGAGGCATCTGAGGAGACTCATGTTCAGAATGATTCATGACTCACTTTTGGTTGGTCTTGCCGCTACCGAGCGGGGAATCATCTTCGGAGCTTTAACCTATCCCGAGAATGGAGACATGGCTTCTTACTCGACCTCGAATTGTCAGTTAGTTACTTACCTTGATTGGAGGCCATTTCATATTGATCATTCGTTCTCATTGAGATTTGTTCTGGTATTTTTGGTATAAATATATTAGTTCCTGAGTTTTCCTACTCTTTAATAGAAACAATTACAATAAAAATAGGAAAATAATTAAACAATCATCAGCAATAAGTTTGTAAATTGATTGAACACATGACATCCCTTACGATTTTGTGTCATGCGTGCTCTATAAATAGATATGAACTGAGCCTTGTATTATTTGTCGTCAATTTCTCTTTTCAAAACTAAGGTGCGTTATGATTGACAAATCAAAAATGGTTATCGTGGATCACGAGAGACTTGCGAAGGTAGAGTTTTTGATTCCCTCTTCTATAAAAAAGAAGAATGGGGTGACGAAGAAAAAATGGGAGAGTCCCGAATCTGACCTGATCGATGTAGTTGACTCATCTGACGATGTGATGCCTCATCTGTGTACCCGCCTTATCAAAAGGGAAAGGGGCTGCTTTTTTCACTTTACACACTTTTATTTCTTTCTTTTTTTTTTCTTTAGATTTCTCTTCTTCTGTCATTGTTCGACTGGTTCTACTCTTGTTTCTCGAGATGACCCTAAAACACTCTCATGTCTTGTTTGGCTCCGTGAAGGGCACTGACCCTTTGCTTCTGATAGAGAACAAAGTGAAGGAGCTGCAGTGGAGGTATGTTCTTGACGAGAGCATAAGTCATCAGAAGTTACCCGGATCAGCATGAGTGACGGATCCTTTAGGAAAAAGACCCGGTCTTCTACCGAGACCAGTTCAAGTATGGCATTTGGTTGCCCTTATGCCAAGAGCTCCAAAGCATCTTCAACGCCTATGTGGTTATTCTGGTGCAAGTGATGTCGAACTCCATAGCCACAATCATGAATTTCATCATTTTTTTGTTGATAGGAGAATCTCACGTGGTCGATCAAACTCCTTAGATACTTCTTCTCATTCAAGGTCAACAGTGAGGGCTACTCCATATTGTCTATGGGCAAGGAACTCCACTAAGTAAGAGTGGAGAATAAGATAAGGGATTGGATGAAGAGGTTCTTGGTTAGTTCCTATTCTGGCGCCTGAGGAACTCGGACCGAGACATTAGGGTGAGGTGTCCAAGCCATGATCTCTTCCAGAGAGCATGATCATTGCTCTGGAGCTGTTGTCTAGCATCCGTCTCTCAGTTCCTCAATATACCATTGGAGTGACAGTTACCCGTGTGTTGGTGGATAAAATGATGAAGGAGCAATGACACAACTCGAACAATGTAAAGGAGGTTCAAGTGAAGGTGATGAATGAAATGTTGGCTATCAAGAGTCAGAAGCGAAAGCACCTCCCGAAATCAGGTTATTCAGAGAAGATGAGGACCAGTCCTTTCATAGCATGGTCTTAAGATACTTTGTTTTTGTGATTGTTGATAGTGTTGTTGTTCAAGAAAAGAGGACCAGTAAGGTAACCGCTATTGCCCGAAAAATGTGCTTCTCATTTTGTTGATGCAGGGGAGGGCGGTATAAGGGAGTTGGCTTCTAATAGGACTCTGAAAAAAACTGTGGTAGCATATCCTTCATCTTCTTCACCTAGTGCTTCGGCCTGTGTGTCACTGACTATGTCACTCCACCGCATTCTCAGCCTTGAGGTCCTTCCTTCGTTTCCCTATCTAAGAGGATCAAGGTGAGCTGGGTTGGACCTTCAATAATGTCTGATTCTTCTTTTGGGGAGTCGACTTCCTCCTCCGAAAGTGAGATCCCGCACACAGAGCTGGTGAAGGAAGAAGATGTTCCACCCCTTCTTTTGATGAATGATGCTTCCGAGTGGGATCTTATGTCCAGGGGTGCCAAGAGTTTATGAGAGTAGGGTGGCAAACAGTTCAACATGCTAAATCAGTCTCTAGACTAGTGCCCGTAGTCGAAAGGCAACAGAAAGTTACTCTCGACGCAATGGATTTTCTGTGGTCCGGAAGGTTCGACCACACATTTAGGGCCTTCGGTCACTGAGATCTTTATCGGAACATGACCCTTTGGCATTTAATGGCAGCACATAGTGCCTAGTTTAAGGGTCTAGTCTTGATTGAGGTAGAGCAGTCACTGTAACAAGCTCAAAAGAAGGAGGCCTTGTTGGAAGCCTATCGGAAAAGGCTTCAAGACGATCGGGCCCTCCTTCAACCAAAAACGATGTTTGGTGTGATACTTATCATTATGTGATGATTCTTCTGACATGCTTATCTTATAAATAGGCGAAGGAACTGCTTCTTTTCACTTTTCACACTTTTATTTCTTTCTTTTTTCTTCAGATTTCTCTTCTTTTCTCATCCTTCGATCTATTTGACTCTTATCTCTCAAGATGCCCCTCAAACACTAACATGTCTTGTTCGGCTCGGTGATGGGCACTGGCTCTTCACTTCTGATAGAGAAGAATGTAAGGGAGCTAAAACAAAGGTATGTTCTTAACGTAAGCATAGGTCTTCAGAAGTTGGCCAGATCCACACGACCAACGGATCCTCTAGAAAAAGACCCAGTCTTCTACCTAAACCAGTTCAAGTATGGTCTCTGATTGCCCTTGTGTCAAGAGATCCAGAGCATATTTATCCTTTATGAGGTTTTTCCGGCGTAAGTGATATCAAACTCCATAGCCACAATCAAGGCTTTCATCCTTTTTTATCTGCAGGTGAATCTCGTGTTGTCGATCGAACTCTTTAAATATTTATTCTTGTTCAAGGTCGAAGGGGAGGGCTATGCTATATTCTGAGTGGGCAAGGAACTCCACTTAGTAGGAGTGGAGAATAAGGTAAAAGATTGGAAAAAAAAAGTTCCTGGAAGTTTCCTGTTCTAGCGCCTAGGGAAGCTGGACCGAGCTGTAAGGATGTAAAGTGTCTAAGTCGATGTTTCTTCCAGAGAGCATGAACTTTGCCCTAGAGATGTTGTGAGGTCATCGTTGAAGGAAGCTAAAAAAAAGAAGGCCTTGCTGGAGGCTAACTAGAAGAGGCTTCAGAACGTTTGGGATCTCCTGCAGGTAAGGCTTGAAGGATCCAAGAAGGTTAAACATGAATTCGTTGTTACCATAGCTACCTCGAATAAGAAGGTTATTGAGTTGGAGGAGTAGGTTGCATCTTCTGTCTTTAGGGTGAAATACGAGAATAATTTGGCGGGAGAGTTCAGGTGCGGTGTGAACTATGCCACTTATTGATACATTCATCATAACCTGATCGCCCCAAGCACTCCGACCCGGATGAGTTCTCTAACTTGATCCCTAATAAATCAGATGAATCATCTGAAGGAGAGGGCGGCCCTAGTGATAGGGAGGAGTCAGCTACCGGCTAAAGACCCTGCGAATGAAAGAGCATCTTTTTTTTTGCATATTCTGAAGGTGTCAAACAAAAAGGTTTTTTAAATCCTTACAGATTAATGAAAAGAAACATTTTTCCTTTTCATGATTACTTTTGTTACTTAGGGTTGTAAAATTTATTGTTTATCTGAAAATTTGAGTTATTTTCTCTCGGGTTATTCCAATTTCCATGGATTCTTGGGGGCCAACACGTCTTTAATGTCTCAAGCATTAACCTTTGTTCCTTCTGGGAGCTCGCAACACATCTTCCAGTCGAGCGGGCATCAGTACTGACCGGTCTTGCCTCTCGGTGCAAATCTTGTCGCTACCTAAGAGTGGCCGCCCTTTGTTGACCTTTTTGTGGATCTTGTCGCTAGGGGACAGAGGGCTACTCCTAGAGACCTCGTTGTTCGGACTTCGCATCGGTTCACGACCTAGGGATCTTTTAGTTTTTGCTTGGTTTGTAAGCCATAGTCAATCGATGAAGGATCGAACGACGAACATGATAGAAGAAGACCGATGAAGGATCAAACAACCATGTAAACAACAAGACATGGATCTCAGAAAAGATCACGTTTCAGGGAGGAGTGGACGATCGTTATAAACTATTCGATCGGTCAGCAAACTGAATGTCTGGAGGTCATTCAAAGATAGCCCAGATGGTCAATGCGACCCGAGATGATCGATCAAATACAGACACCCCTGTCGATCGGTTATCGACACATAATCCGAATTCGATCGACCGTCTAAGCTGGAAGATTGTCGTGCTCAAACCTTAATATATTATTATATTTTCCTATAATTTACTAAAGTAGTTCTTCAAAAGCTAATGATTAGCGGGAAATTTTGTAATTGTAACATTCATACCCCTATGTCTATAAATAAATGTCATTTCACAGTAATGGTTTTCTAGTGTTTATCATTTGTCCTGCTACGCTTTATTACTTGGGTATGTTTTCTGAACAATTTTGGATTCAACAACTCCCCTGTTCAACAAAGCCCTTGCTTGCTCATCAACATCACCTCGTTCAACTACGATCGCTAAAGTTGTCGCCCTTATTGAGCCATAACTTACTCAACGATATCTTCTCCCACTCAAGAACAAACTCCCATGCAAATTGCTTGTAACAATCGACGCCAAACGCACAGATAACACCACTTGATCTTGTTCCTTCACTCGGTCGATCAAACAACAACTCATGTCACCAATTTCAGCACGCATTCAAGGGTAAACGAGCCGAGCTTGAGTGAGCTAAGGCTCTATTCGTGTTTGGCTTGTATGTATTAGCTCGTGTTCAAAATTGACTCGTGTTTGAATTTGGCTCGTAACAATTTTGTTTGTGCTCGGCTTGATATTGATTGTTTTGTTCTAATTTTCACATATTTTACTTGATTTATGAAGAATTAAGTTAATTAGAATTTATAAGGTGCTAGTTTCAAAAATGCACTCTTCCTTTGTGATAAAACACGTATCACCACTCAAATACATGAGTTGTAATACATGAGATGTTGTGATTTAGTCTTATATATAAATATATATAACATATTATATTATCTTAATAATATATAACTTCATTATTTTTAGATAAAAAGAGTCGAGCACAATCGAACAAAAGGTTGCGTGTGCTCCTCTTTTGCAGATTGGGCTTAAGAAATTTATTTGTGGTTAACACGTTTGCTCGATGAATGATTATTGCACAGACTATTTAACTACCCAAACACGAGTTGTTAAAAAAAAATAGGCTTTTTTTGACACCTATACTCTTGTGAGATTTGAACGTATGAGCCACTCGTCGTTACCATCTTCTTCAACTTCAATCGATGCTCCAACACATTAGCCATTGTCTTTGTCTTTTCAACTTTGACTTCTTTATTTCGAGTCATTCTTTTTAACAACTCTCGAAATTGAGGGCACAAAATCGAGAGTACACTCATCTATCTCTCTCTCCTCATCTTGATTCATGCGCTTCTCGCTCTCTTCCCCTCATAATTTGTCTTCGACACACAATAAGTAAAAAAACTAAACTAAAAAATTAAAAACACGGTTACACATGTCCAACACCTAAAATTATATATATATATATATATATATATATATATATATATATATATATATATATATATATATATATATATATATAT
>JXCR01147943.1:93913-104844 GCA_002079205.1 Phalaenopsis hybrid cultivar
ATATATATATATATATATACACTTATACATATACTTATATATCTATTCAGTTATACATAGACTTAGGCCTCGTTTGGGGCAGCTTAAAAGTGCCGCGGTGTTTTTGAAAACATCGTCTAACCATTTTGTTCCTGAGTTTGATCGACGTTTTGCAAAATAGTGTTTCACTATTTAGCCTAAACAGTGAATGCGGGGCATAAGGTGCGTATCGCGCTCGCTGAGGCCTTTTTTCCCTCATTGACCTCTCTCATCGCTACCCCTGGAATTCGCCCTAGCTATCATTGCCCTAGCTACCGAGAAGAAGATCGTTTGTGGTAAAAGAATTTCGTACTCTCTCCTCTCCTCCCTCCTCTTCTTCCTCCCTCGTCTCATCTTCTCTCTTCCCTCTCTTCCTCCATTGATCTGCAACAAATATGTTATGGTATTGAGCGTTTTGTGGTTACAGTTGGTGTTATGCATCTATGCGGTTTATGTTGGGGTTGGATCCACAAACCGAAATATTGTTTCTGTTTTTTTTAAGCCAGAAGCAGTTGGTTTTCATCTTTGTGGCTTCCCCTAAACTCTGCTTCTTCTCAGTTTGATAATAACGGTTAGAAACACTTGGTTTTCATATTTTATTTGTTTTAAATACTAGAAAAAGTTGGATATTTGCGGTTTTTGGTTGAAGATGGAAAGATGTGCTTGTTTTATGATGTTCTTGATGTGTTTGAGAACTTTTTGTATGANTACAATTAGTGTCGACAGATGGAGACTTCCGACCGACGAGACCATCATATGAAAGAACATAGTCAAACAAACATGTATCTCGCTCATGCAGTTGTATATCAATGAAAAAAAAAAGTAATTGATTTGTGCAGTCGACAGACCGGAGCACTAGGCGATCGACTGACAAAATTGGTCGGTCTTAAGATTTCGGACGATCAATCAACACTAACTCTTATTTTCGTTGTCATGTAATTTTTATTTCAACAGATATGTCAATTTTGTCATCCAGACAGTTAGAGTAACTGACATTTTTATATATATAATTGTATTATGAGACCCATATAAATAAGAGGTTATTGCATCAAAAAAAGGATTTTGGACCCTCACACCTAGGAGGTTACGTAACTTGGCGATTCTCGGACACTCTTGACTTCTCTCTCTTTCTCTCACTTCTCTCCTCTCAACTCTAGCTCTCGGGGCATGTCTTTTAAGAAGACAATTTAGGATTCAACAACTTAAAATGTGGTGAGATGAACGTGGAAATGTCTCAGACAAGAAACAAAATGAATTATGTAGGTGAACCCAACAGAGGGACACAACACAGATGAAATTAAATAAAGAATCGGTGGACCGAGAAATCCAACAACCAAGAAATCCATCATGAACACCGCAAAGTGACACACCTCGAAGATAGTGCACCAAAATCCCAACCACTACTCTCAACTGCAACTGGTTTCGACCGTTGTACAATGAATCATTCTGCAATAGAGCTATTTTACTTTGATAAACTGTGTAACTCTTTCTAGCTTGTAGGACAAGGGCTTTAGCGTCTNAAAATAAAATATGCATTTCATGCATAATTTAAGTGGTGTGTGTGTGTGCGCGAGCGCGTGTGTGTATAAGGAAATTGATATTTGGCAGAGACTCAAATATTGATTTTTCGTGTGTTTTTTGGCCTCATGATGAAAGCCCGCGTCATGTGCCTAAAATTTTAGAGCTCTGGCATCACGGTGGCATCGAATCTTTGACCTTAGGGGACTTATACTCTTTTCATATACATACATGAGCACATAACTCGACTCAGTCAGAGATTCGATCCCCCGTGACGCAGGGTTCTTGAATTTTCAACATATCGGGCAGGAAGAGGTTGATCGGTGCTCTCCAATTGTCAATCAATCTTTTAAAAAAAAGTCAATCTTAAAAAAAGAAAACATGTGTGTGTATTACAATTTAAGTATTAGATGTGTAAATACATAAGAAAAAAATAGTATGCATGCAAAACATCCAAAAATTCTTTTAGATTCTACGAAAAAATAATGAATTTTAATTTGGATAGATTTTTTATTCATCTAGAGAATGTGTTATAAACTTTATAAAAATTTCTTAGGACTATTAACTGTTAATTACTAATAATAATTTTTCTGTTCATGAAAAGAGTAAAAAAAGTTGAAAAGATTTTCTTGTTGCTTATATCAACACGCTCCATAAACATATTTCAATAATATATATATGCGTCGTGTACAGTTTGTGTCGATAGATGGAGACTTCCGACCGACGAGACCATCATATGAAAAAACTTAGTCAAACAAACATGTATCTCGCTCATGCAGTTGTATATCAATGAAAAAAAGTAATCGATTGGTGCAGTCGTCAGACCGGAGCACTAGGCGATCGACTGACAAAATCGGTCGGTCTTAAGGTCTCGGACGACCAATCGACACCAACTCATACTTTCGTTGTCATGTATTTTTTTTTTCAACGAATATGTCAATTCAGTCATCCAGACAGTTAGAGTAACTGACATTTTCTTATATATAGTTGTATTATGAGACCCCTACAAATATGAGGTTATTACATCAAAAAATGGATTTTGGACCCTCACACCTAGGAGGTTATGAAACTTGGCAATTCCCGGACACTCTTGACTTCTCTCTCTTTCTCTCATTTCTCTCCTCTCAACTCTAGCTCTTGGGCATGTCTTTTAAGAAGACAATTTAGGATTCAACAACTTAAAATGTGGTGAGATGAGCGTGGAAATGTCTCAGACGAGAAACATAATGAATTATGAAGGTGAACCCAGCAGAGGGACAAAACACAGATGGAATTAAATAAAGAATCGGTGGACCGAGAAATCCAGCAACCATCATGAACACCGCAAAGTGACACACCTCGAAGATAGTGCACCAAAATCCCAACCACTACTCTCAACTACAACTACTTTTGACCGTTGTACAATGAATCCTTCTGCAATAGAGCTATTTTACTTCGATGAACTGTGTAACTCTTTCTAGCTTGTAAGACAAGGGCTTGAGCGTCTACTCATTAATTTATAGTGGATCGTTCTGACTAAGGTAAACCCTATATTTTTCTCCCTCTTTGAGGTTACTTCATATGTCTCTACATGTTACTTCAATTACTTGTGTGTTAAACACTTATGCAATGTGAAGAGTTTAAATAATCACTTTATCATTATGAATCTCAGGCACGCGATATATATATATATATATGTGTGTGTGTGTGTGTGTGTGTGTGTGTGTCTACATCTATGTATAAATAGATATATGTGTGCATCTATATATAGATAGATATACATATACATCTATGTATAGATAGATATATGTACACTTATACATATACTTATATATCTATACACTTATACATAGACTTAGGCCTCATTTGGGGCAACTTAGAAGTGCTGCGGCGTTTTCGAAAATGCCGCATAACCGTTTTGTTCTTGAGTTTGATCGGCGTTTTGCAAAACTGTGTTTCACTGTTTAGTCTAAACAGTGAACGCAGTGCATAAGGTCTGTACCACGTTCGCTGAGGCCTTTTTCCCTCATTGCCCTCTCTCATCGCTACCCCTGGATCGTCGCCCTAGGTATCATTTCCCTAGCTACCGAGAAGAATATCGTTTGTGGTAAAAAAATTCCGTACTCTCTCCTCTCCTCCCTCCTCTTCTTCCTCCCTCGTCTCATCTTCTCTCTTCCCTCTCTTCCTCCATTGATCTGCGACAAATATGTTATGGTATTTAACGTTCTGTGGTTACAGTTGGTGTTCTGCATCTATGCGGTTTATGTTGGGGTTGGATCCACAAACCGAAATATTGTTTATGTATTTTTTTAAGCCAGAAGCACTTGGTTTTCATCTTTGTGGCTTCCCCTAAACTCTGCTTCTTCTCGATTTGATAGTAACGGTTAGAAACACTTGGTTTTCATATTTTATTTGTTTTAAATACCAAAAAAAATTGGATATTTGCGGTTTTTGGTTGAAGATGGAAAGATGTGCTTGTTTTATGATGTTTTTGATGTGTTTGAGAAGTGTGGTATGATGTTCTTGATGTACTCAGTTTGATGTGCTTGTTGTATGATGTTCTTAATGCTTTTGATAAGTTTTTTGGTTGAAGATGGAATGATGTGCTTGTTGTATGATCTTTGTGGCTTCCCCTAAACTCGGCATCTACTCAGTTTGATAGTACTAGATGGTTTTAAACATGTTAAAGCTTGGAACTTGTTTAAAAAAAAAACAGTTTTCACTTTGATTTGTCTGTATCATTCTAGTTTACATTAATAGCTTCAGATGACAGCACACATCCCATGTTTATGGATGAGGGTTAGAAGCAGTGGTCTGATGTCTAGATCAATACAAAGATCTGGTTAAGAACATTATTACAGCAGATAGTTATATGAAAACACATGATGACTTCTTTTTTCTTCAGGATTTGACTCATCAGAAGTCTTCTGTTGTTGATGATGTCAGTTAAATATACAGGAAGAGCATCAATGCAAAAAGAAATTTATAGATTTGGCATTTGTTAGTTTAGTACTCTTATAAGTTTTTCATTGAAGAAACCTTCATTCTTAAGGTGCTGAATATTTACAGTGTTGGAAACTCCATTGAAGAAACCTTCATTTCATTAACTCCATAAACATCCATATTTGTCATTTTTTTTATTTTTATAGATTTTATTTGATGCTGCAGCTAACAATGCATCATTTTTCGCTTTTAACCTACATGTCATCTTTCCTATGCAAAGAAGGTATATTTCTTTTATTACATACATGTCGTCTTACCATTCATTTGTCTCACGGTAAAAAAATGAGTAAAATTAAAGAGCCTAGATCATCGGCATGTGGGATAAAGAGGTCACCAATATATTTTGTGATCTTTGTCTGAGGGAGGCCACAAATGTTTTAGATAGGTAATATATGTGGCAAGTTGCATATCTTCTATAGCTCTAATTTGATTTTATTCCTTTGGAGAAACTGTTGGTACATCGTTTTCAAATTCTAAAAATCTGTTAAAGTGGTTTGCTGCATTGGTTTGATGCTATAAGAAGTTTTGTTATCTGTTAAAGTGGGCTGCTGCATTGGTTCAAATTCACATGTTTGCAACTTGGATGGATTCTGCCAATGTTTTAGATAGGTAATATATGTTGCTTTAGAACTTTTATTATCTGTTAAAGTGGTTTTGCTTATATGAGGATATCATTGGAGGCTTCTTTGTTGTCAAAGTGGTTTGCTACATATTCTTGCTTATATGAGGGTAATGTTGGAGACTTTTTGCTTATATGAGGGTATCGTGGTAGACATTTTATAGATATATTGATCAGCATTTTGAATATAATGTGTTTTTAATGCATTTACTTACGTAGTTTGAGAATGGTTGCAGTGATTTGGTTGTCTGGATGTAGCTTGGATGGATTCACATTGGCCAGCCAGTTAATTTGTAATGAGTTTAATGTGAAGAATGCTCTCTGTTTTGATTGTCTAGATGGTCCCTTCCCACAATGGTTTTACTTATGCATCTAATTTGCTGGAAAAAAAATAGTTGAAGCTGCTCTCTCTTTTATTCAGAACTGAATGAGTTTAATGTGAAGAATGGATTCACATTGCTTATATGCTTCGCCATACTTGTTCATTTCGACATTACCTGGAGTAGCTTGGATGGCCAGTTAATTTGTAATGCATCACCTGTTGATTCACATTACTTATCTGCACTTTTGTTATTATGTTTTACGTTGATTCACATTGCTTCGACATACATGTTCATGAGTATGCTTTACATTGCTTCGATTAAATGTATGGAATATGTAATTCATTGTTATACAGCTTGGATGACCCTTCTTTTAGGGTAACCGTTGCTTCAGCAATAGTATTTCATATGAATTATTCGGCCCTTACAATTGAAACTACTGCAACTTGATTTCATTTGTCTAGATTCTGCATATGATATTTATTTAAGTGTTTGATCCAACTAGGGTTGTCATATTTTCCTTTTAGCCCAAATATCTTTTATTTGGATCTCTCACATATTTTCCTTGGAGAAGCAGACATGACAAATATTTTACTGTCTTGGATCTCTCAGAGGCACTAATTATGTTGTGCAAAGCAGCTAATGAAGTCTCTACTGTGTTCTTATATTTAGGGCTGTCAATTTGGCTCGTTGTTCGTGAACAGCTCGTGTTCGACTCATTAAGCAGCTCGTGTTCAGCTCTTTNGAAATGATTTGGTGTAAAAAATCTATGATGAAAAGATCGATTACAATTTGTGTGTTATGCATGTGAGAATGAAGTTTAGATAAGTTTGGAAACAAAATAAGCCTACAAAATGAGCTTACATGTTGCAATGAATTTATCTTCTATTTACCTTGTTTTTATACTTTTTATGTCTATTAATTTTATTGAGATAGCTGTGGAGCAACTTGAATGGCCACAGAACTTTGTTGCTGACAGTCATTGCTTCCACACTTTGGTAAGTTGAGTTTCTTTATTTTCTTTAGTTTTGACTGATTTACTCTTTTTCTAATAATTGCAGGACGATGAGCTCCAAGCATTTAGGAAAGTTTGGGCAAGTAAAGTGTCGTTGTGGGTTACCGTACTTGCTACTCACTTCACACCAACCACATAGTTACGACCGACAATTCTACAGGTGTTCTCGGTGGGCACACAGATCAGAGGAATGCAAATTTTTCAGGTGGTCCGACNGAACATAGTCAAACAAACATGTATCTCGATCATTCAGTTGTATATCAATGAAAAAAAAGTAATTGATTGGTGCAGTCGACAGACCGGAGCACTAGGCGATCGACTGACAAAATCGGTCGGTCTTAATGTCTCGGACGAACAATTGACACCAACTCCTATTTTCGTTGTCATGTAATTTTTATTTCAATAGATATGTTAGAGTAACTGACATTTTCTTATATATAATTGTATTATGAGACCCTTATAAATAAGAGGTTATTACATCAAAAAATGGATTTTGGACCCTCACACCTAGGAGGTTATGAAACTTGGCTATTCTCGGACACTCTTGACTTCTCTCTCTTTCTCTCACTTCACTCCTCTCAACTCTAGCTCTCATTGCATGTCTTTTAACAAGACAATTAGGATTCAACAACTTAAATTGTGGTGAGATGAGCATGGAAATGTCTCAGACGAGAAGCAGAATGAATCATGAAGGTGAACCCAACAGAGGGACACAACACAGATGGAATTAAATAAAGAATCGGTGGACCGAGAAATCCAGCAACCAAGAAATCCATCATGAACGCCGCAAAGTGACACACCTCGAAGATAGTGCACCAAAATTCCAACCACTACTCTCAACTGCAACTGCTTTCGACCGTTGTACAATGAATCCTTTTGCAATAGAGCTATTTTACTTTGATAAACTGTGTAACTCTTTCTAGCTTGTAGGACAAGGGCTTGAGCGTCTACTCATTAATTTATAGTGGATCGTTCTGACTAAGGTAAGCCCTATATTTTTCTCCCTCTTTGAGGTTACTTCATATGTTTCTACATGTTACTTCAATTACTTGTGTGTGTGCTAAACACTTATGCAATGTGAAGAGTTTAAATAATCACTTNTAGCGTCTACTCATTAATTTATAGTGGATCGTTCTGACTAAGGTAAACCCTATATTTTTCTCCCTCTTTGAGATTACTTCATATGTCTCTACATGTTACTTCAATTACTTGTGTGTGTGCTAAACACTTATGCAATGTGAAGAGTTTAAATAATCACTTCATCATTGTGAATCTCAGACACGCGATATATGTTTGTGTGTGTGTGTGCGCGCGCGCCTCTATGTATAGATAGATACATGTGTACATCTACATATAGATAGATATATATATACATCTATGTATAGATAGATATATGTACACTTATACATATACTTATATATATATACACTTATNCTTAGGCCTCGTTTGGGGCAGCTTAAAAGTGCTGCGGTGTTTTTGAAAACATCGTCTAACCATTTTGTTCCTGAGTTTGATTGTCGTTTTGCAAAATAGTGTTTCACTATTTAGCCTAAACAGTGAACGCATGGCATAAGGTGCGTATCGCGCTCGCTGAGGCCTTTTTTCCCTCATTGACCTCTCTCATCCCTACCCCTGGATCGTCGCCCTAGCTATCATTGCCCTACCTACTGAGAAGAAGATTGTTTGTGGCAAAAGAATTTCGTACTCTCTCCTCCCCTCCCTCCTCTTCTTCCTCCCTCGTCTCATCTTCTCTCTTCCCTCTCCTCCTCCATTGATCTGCAACAAATATGTTATGGTATTGAGCGTTTTGTGGTTACAGTTGGTGTTATGCATCTATGCGGTTTATGTTGGGGTTGGATCCACAAACCGAAATATTGTTTTTGTATTTTTTTAAGCCAGAAGTAGTTGGTTTTCATCTTTGTGGCTTCCCCTAAACTCTGCTTCTTCTCAGTTTGATAGTAACGGTTAGTAACACTTGGTTTTCATATTTTATTTGTTTTAAATACTAGAAAAAGTTGGATATTTGCAGTTTTTGGTTGAAGATGGAAAGATGTGCTTGTTTTATGATGTTCTTGATGTGTTTGAGAACTTTTTGTATGATGTTCTTGATGTACTCGGTTTGATGTGCTTGTTGTATGATGTTCTTAATGTTGTTGAGAAGTTTTTGTTTGAAGATGGAAAGATGTGCTTGTTGTATGATCTTTGTGGCTTCCCCTAAACTCTGCNAATGTACTCGGTTTGATGTGCTTGTTGTATGATGTTCTTAATGCTTTTGAGAAGTTTTTGTTTGAAGATGGAAAGATGTGCTTGTTGTATGATCTTTGTGGCTTCCCCTAAACTCTGCATCTACTCGGTTTGATAGTACTAGATGGTTTTAAACATGTTAAAGCTTGGTAATTGTTAAAAAAAAAACAATTTTCACTTTGATTTGTCTGTAGCATTCTAGTTTACATTAATAGCTTCAGATGACAGCACACATCCCATGTTTATGGATGAGGGTCAGAAGCAGTGGTTTGATGTCTAGGGCAAGACAAAGATCTGGTTAAGAACATTATTACAACAGATAGTTATATGAAAACACATGATGGCTTCTTTTTTATTCATGATTTGACTCATCAGATGTCTTCTGTTGTTGATGATGTCAGTTAAATATACAGGAAGAGCATCAATGCAAACAGAAATTTATAGATTTGGCATTTGTTAGTTTAGTACTCTTATACGTTTTTCATTGAAGAAACCTTCATTTTGAAGGTGCTGACTATTTACAGTGTTGGAAACTCCATTAAAGAAACCTTCATTTCATCAACTCCATAAACATCCATATTTGTCATTTTTTTTTTTATTGATTTTATTTGATGTTGCAGCTAACAATGTATCATTTTTCAATTTTAACCTACATGTCATCTTTCCTATGCAAATAAGGTATATTTCTTTTATTACATACATGTCGTCTTACCATCCATTTGTCTCACGGTAAAAAATGAGTAAAACTAAAGAGTCTGGATCATTGGCCATGTGGGATAAAGAAGCTACAAATATATTTTGTGATTTTTGTCTGAGGGAGGCCACAAATGTTTTACATATGTAATATATGTGGCAAGCTGCATATCTTCTACAGCTATAATTTGATTTTCTTCCTTTGGAGAAACTGTTGGTACATGGTACATGGTTTTCAAATTATGAAAATCTATTAAAGTGGTTCGCTGCATTGGTTTGCTGCTATAAAAAGTTTTATTATCTGTTAAAGTGGTTTGTTGCATTGGTTCGAATTCACATGTTTGCAACTTCGATGGATTCTGCCAATGTTTTAGATAGGTAATATATGTTGCTTTAGGACTTTTATTATCTGTTAAAGTGGTATTGCTTATATGAGGATATCGTTGGAGACTTCTTTGTTGTTAAAGTGGTTTGATACATATTCTTTCATATATGAGGGTAATGTTGGAAACTTTTTACTTATATGAGGGTATCTTGGTAGACATTTTATTGATATATTGATCAGCATTTTGAATGTAATGTGTTTTTAATGCATCTATTTGTGTAGTTTGAGAATGGTTGCAGTGATTTGGTTTTCTGGATGTAGCTTGAATGGATTCACATTGGTCAGCCAGTTAATTTGTAATGAGTTTAATGTGAAGAATGCTCTCTATTTTGATTGTCTGGATGGTCCCTTCCCACAATGGTTCTACTTATGCATCTAATTTGCTGAAAAACAATAGTTGAAGCTGCTCTCTCTCTTTTATTTAGAATTGATTGAGTTTAATGTGAAGAATGGATTCACATTGCTTATCTGCTTCGCCATACATGTTCATTTCGACATTACCTGGAGTAGCTTGGATGGCCAGTTAATTTGTAATGCCTCACCTGTCGATTCACATTGCTTATCTACACTTTTGTTCTTATGTTTTACCTGTTGATTCACATTGCTTCGANAAACATAGCCAAAAGCAAACCCTTCAAAGCTCATACGTGAAGTTTAAACAGTTAGTAGCATGTTCTAACCAAAACCAAACGCCCATCCTCAACAAAAATTAACATCCCATGCCCCTGCAATGAAAACCGAATGCCCACAAAGACCCAAAACCGAGTCGTTCAAGGCCAAGACAAAGCCTGAGCATAGATTAAAATCCAATCTTTAGCAGAAATTCAAATTCATGTCGCTTCAAGATAAAACCGAACCATTCAAAGCCAAGGGACAGCCCACGAGCTTTCGAAATATCAAGATATAGAGCCAATATATGCCTTAAGCAAGAACAATAACATAGATAGTATATTTAAGCCCCTAACTTGAGTATTTCAAACATGAAACAACTTCCAGCAGGTATTTAAACAAAAGGATGTTTCACGAGGAGATAGACCAAGCCCTCAAAACAGGTTGCAGAGCTTTCCAAATTAAATAAATTTTTTTTATAGCATGCATTTCGAGTAAGGGAAAGCCACAGGAAGCCAAAACCGAGCC
>JXCR01147943.1:116609-150456 GCA_002079205.1 Phalaenopsis hybrid cultivar
CATTTTGTGATTATTAGTGGAAAGCCTGTCAAATAAAAAATAACATGAATATTTACCCACACCCCCACTTAATTCCTATATATTTACATATCTACCATTTTTTTTAATATTTATTTTTTTATTTTCATCATTTTACTTGCACAAGAAAGCTGTATTTCACATATTAAAACCTAAAATAGTGACATTTTTATGTGATATGAAAGATTTTTTACGATAAGAATAAAGGGTTAATTACATACATAACATTCAAAACAATTTTATTTATAAAATCTAGCATTGAGGAGATATTTGATAAAAATGAAAAATATGAGTTCGGAGTTTTTTTCAGGAAATTTGATATTTGAGTGAGAATTTGAAAAATGAATGAAAAGAATGGTTAGATTTGTAAATAACAATATTTCGGATTGTTGTGAGATATGTACTTCTTGACATAGAAACGAAACGCAAAGAACACAAGCAAACACAGATCGTTTACGTGGTTCGATCCAACTTGATCTACGTCCACGGGAGGGAATCAATCAAATAGTTCGTCAAGACAAAAGAAATGGAGAATACATAGCTTATATATAGAGATGAGCCCACAGCTTCCTTCTATGACCTCCCTCTCAAGCGACACCTTGATACAAGACCTCAAGATGCTCTCCTCCTCTCTAGCTCTCCATTCACTCCTCCTTTGTGGTAGCATAAGATATCATCCCTTGCTCTCCTAAGCCTCACACCCTCTCTATTTATAGAAGCAAGAGAGTCGTAGGTGGGAGGTAGGTGAGCGTCCCCTTGCTCTCCTAAGCCAACACACCCTCTCTATCTATAGAAGCAAGAGAGTGATAGGTGGAAGGTAGTGAGCAGTAGGTGACATGTGGTAGGTGAGTGGTATCATATTACAAAAGTGACATTTTACCTTAGTTCAATAATTGAGGGTCAAAATAACACGGGTGTATATATGTAATTGCCATAATAATAAAATTTAGATATGATAAATGTAAATACATAAGAATTAGAATTGGGGTGGTATGTATGTAAATATCCCNTTCTAAGTTTGGGGTTTCAAGGTCGGACAAGGAAAATCAAACAGGGAATGAATCAAAAAAGGAGTAGTTTATTTTTGGAATCTAAATAAAGAAAAGTAAGTGATGTCACAGATTCTGAGAAGAATCTCGATGACTTCCCAAATTATCCTATTGTGTGGCTTCAAATTTGAGAAGATTTTATTTGATATTTTCATCCTGACAGTTTTATTATTTAAGACTTACATCTACATAATATCCAATTATGCAAATAGTATGGAAGATACGAGGGTTTACATTGTAACGGATGACAATCTCGAAGCCTAAAGCGTGTTGGAACTTTGATTGCACAACATGGCTATGCAAATGCTTAAAGATAAATTAAGGATCTGCGTCGTGCTAGATGAGTTGTCTCAAAGTTCTATGGCTTATTGTTTAATTCTAGGGAAATTTTAGTTGGTGCAAATCTGTTTTCTTGTTATAGAGTGTCGTCCTCCATCTGGTTTAGAGCTGCTCCAGGTTTAGTATTTTATGTCTTATAATTTTCTTTCAGTTAGTATTAATCAAATTAATTAAAATGCATGTGTTTGGGTTTTGCAATGATCCATCATAGGTAAACCGGCTATTATTTTCTACCATAAAGGTCTTTCCTTTATAAAAGAGAAAGTAAAAGAGCAGTAAAATGCTGTAGTAAAATTGTTGTAAATATATAAATGAGCATCTTCGGTCTTTGGTATCATTGCATGGTTAGTATCATAAATCATAGTATAGTTGCATGAATTTTAAGTAAATTGCGAGAAAAAGAAAGCGAGAAAAGCATGAAAAACCGATACAAGGAGAACCAATCATAGGAGAGCACAAGCAAGAATAAAAACTCGTAACCACATATGAAAGATCAAGCTGAATTTAAGACTTTAGTAAAGGTGGGGGCTCAGAGCTAGGTTGTGTGCTTCCCACCTTGGACTGATTCTACCAACTAAACAATCTTAGGAGAACATGCTCTAGCCTAACCAAGACGATTAACCAGTGGACTTTCATAATTTTGTATTTNAACACGAGCTGTTCACGAACAACGAGCCTTTTTGAAAGCCCTACTTATAATGAACTGTTTTTGGCACTAAGTAACATTTCCAAACATTATTGGTTGTCATTGAAAGGAATTTTTTTTATTATATTGTAATGATTTGCTAAAATTAACAAAAAAAAGTATTTTAACTCCTATTAAATAATCATAAAAGTTAAAATGTATGTGTGTAAAATAGCAAGAATTAAAAAAAAAATCACAAGACAAAAAAGAACAAAATAAAAAATAATGCATATAATTATATGGGATTTGTTTTTGATTTTTCATACATTCGTAATAAATGAAATCTTGAAAGCAGTTCATCATAATACGCTAGATTCAACTAAAATGCTTTTTTAAAATACGAGTAAATTTTTTATATGTGCAATATATTTTATTTCTATGTTTAACATAACAATTGCCTAATTACAAGAAGAATTTAAAATAGAATATCTTTTATATCATAATTGCTCGATATTACTCTTTGATTTGCTCTTCATTTATTATAATTGTTTGATTTTTTATACATGAATGGTTGAAATGATTGCAATTATAGACTATCTTCTCAAAGAAATATTAATTGTTGTTATTGAGCTTCAACTATTGCCACATGATAGATGAATTCACATTGAAGAAAACTAAATGCTTGATGTTGTTGGCTATAACTAACTTGGTGCCAACGAAGGATAGTATTAGCGTGTCAAAGAATGATGTTAAGAATCTATTAAAATTGAGTTTGTAGCACACAATAAAGATAATGATTTTACTATGGTTTTCAAATGATGCATATAACTTTATTTAAAATCAAACAATTATTTTAAAGAGGTCATAACGCCAAACAAAAAGAAGAAGACTGATAAGGTGAAATTGGCCGAACTATGTTTCATATTCTAAATTGTTATAGAATAAAAAACATTCAAATGAAAATCACAGAAAATGAGGACACCTTTTATGAACATTCTTTTAAAGGTGGGGGACAATGATGAACATGTCATAATCATACTGAGATGACTAATATGAAAGCTCCTTCAAAAGTCGTGTGGCGGAACGAGCCTCACTGTTTTCGTTCTAAAATGATGAAAAATCACGGTTCTTACGGTACAATAATCGGAGACGTTTCGAAAACGCTTCGTCGCCAAACATAAAATTTTGAGGCGGTTGCGTTCAATCCAACCAAACGGTTCTCCGGATTCTAGGAGACCTTAGAGTGTTGATTATAGACATCAAAGTTCTATTTTTAGAGAGAAATTACAACATTGAGAATTACCAAGAGTTACAATTATTTTTGTTGTGTCTAGATTTGATTATTACTATTACACTCAACATTTTTCCATGAGAACTAGCAAGAACCATTGACAATGTTTTCGGTTCCTTGCAACAAATTTATGGAGATCTGATCACTCAACTTTAGAGCCGAGCCCAACATAATCATTAGGTCCATAAGGCATGAACAATTCCGACAAAAAAACCATTTTTTTCTCTTTGGATTACAACCCATGTCCTTACAAAGCTGATCATTGTGCCATATATGTATAGCTCCTATACTTGATCTTCTGTAATGCTTGTGACTATATTCCTTCATGTATGTATCCCATTCCTTCACATCTCCCTCCATTAATTTTATGCTCGGAAGATAAAATCCACCGACAAGAAAACATGCTAGCCAGTGTAGCCACATCACCCTAATTTCCGATGTATATAAGTTTGCTATGCTCTCTGAGTATCCGATTACGGCCATTTGCGGAATTCTTGGATGTATACATTCTCTATCATATATAAATGAGTTAATGAAGTTGAACTGTTAAAAGTTTAACATCATAAATTTGAGAACATCATATATAAACACCTTTTTAAACAAATTTAACTAAAGAAGAAAATCTCAAGGCATATTAATTTTTATATACAGTAACAATTATGTCAAGATATCCTACTTCTATTTTAATTATGATGGATATAAAAACAATTGAATTTTTATTGAGAACAATAGATTTGACCATCTTAAAACACAACCAAATCAACATTTGAGGGTGTCCGGCTCACAAATGCTTGATCATGTTACTTAAAATTTATGTGTGTGTGCTTGTTTGCGTGCGTTTGCATGCATGTGTGTGTGTGTGTGTTTTCATTTTCAAACATTTTTATATGTATATATGTGGATGAAAACATATAGATTCATAATTTATTTATGATTTTTAAATTTATTACATGATCATGAATAGTTCATATTGGACTTAATAATTTAACTAATCAAATCTAAATAGACTTGTTTGCTTAACGAGTCAAGCCAAACAAACTCTATGGACTGTGCTAACTAAAACTTAAAAGAGTGTTTTATCCATACAAGTCATACATTTCAAAATATTACTATGAGTGCACTCATTATATTAATATGAACTTTTAGTCATTTGAAATATACCTATAAAGTGGAACAGTGTTTTCCGAGGAGCCTGTCAGAATCTTTTGAAGCGAGGGAGAGTTGAAGATATTTCGAACCTTTTGATCACCCTTGAAACCAGTAGCAAAGATAACTAAATCAGCCTTTATAGGCGTAGATTCACCTTCCAATATTACACCATCTTGACAAAACTCAAAGCTTTTTGAATGTTTTAGAATAATGCTATTCTTTTTCACCCTGTCATAAAATTTTTCCGGTATTATACCAAATAATGCGGCACTCATTGCTTCAAAGAAGCTATGGTCTGGAACTATTCCATACTTCTGTATGGGAGTGGTTTTTTTTATGTAGCTCTCGACAAGCTTAGATATAACCCACCGCTATATTGAAGCAAAAAAATAAATAAAGAAATAAATAACATGAATTTTCTAAATTAAAAAATAAATGAAGTTGGTGTAGAGTATTTACTAAAGGCGAAAGCATAGTTGCCAAAAGGCTTGGTATGATTCCTTCTCCGGGCTTGTGAAAGAGTAGTTCTGAGAAGCAATTGAAATACAAGTAACTGAAAGGGACACCCCATGCTGAGAAATCTAGTACCTTCCATCTTTTTGTTCGAACAATCATCGTACAAGGAAGCTCTGCACCTACGAGTGCAAATTTATGTTTTAGTTAGCACAGTCCATAGAGGTTGTTTGGCTTAACTCCTTTAGTAAATTCAAGAGAGTCACTCTGCACCTACAAGTGCAAAATCATCACACACGCACACACACATACATTTATCATTAATTTGGCATATAAATTTGGCATTGAAATAATCATTAAATTACATGTGATCAAGAGAGTCACTCTGGAACGTCTGATGTAGTGGTCTAGATTCTTTCAATGCCTTAATGTCTTTCTGGATTCTTTCAATGCCAACCACATCAGACGTCCCAGAGTGACTCTCTTGATCATATGTAATTTAATGATTATTTCAATGCCTTAATGATATCAAAACTAGGTAATCTNTTTGATCATATGTAATTTAATGATTATTTCAATGCCTTCATGATATCAAAACTAAGCAATCTTAGGCTAGTTTGACTCATCTCATTGAGCGTTTGATTTGATTATAAATTTGGTGGATTTAAAAATTATTTAATCTCCCAAAATTTGTTCCAAAACTTCTTTTTATGCACAAGTGCATTCCAACCTAAACTTGCGCCGAGATCAGTGCTTGATCAAGTGAATTTTTTAGGAAGATTTAAAAGTAAAGGCCATAAATACCAATCCATCCTAAAACCTTCTTTTATCATTTTTATCAAATAATTGCTNGGTAATCTTAGGCTAGTTGAACTCATCTCATTGAGGCGTTTGATTTCATTATAAATTTGGTAGATTTAGAAATCATTTAATCTCCCAAAATATGTTCCAAAACTTCTTTTTATGCATAATTGCATTCCAACCTAAACTTGCGTCGAGATTAGTGCTTGATCAAGTGAATTTTTTAGGAACATTTAAAAGTAAAGGCCATAAATACCAATCCATCCTAAAACCTTCTTTTATCATTTTTATCAAATAATTGCTATCATATATATTTGTATATAATTAATAGTTAATTATTTGGCATTAAGAAGCAATATTTTTGTGAGAATTTTTATATATATATAAAAAAAAAAATTGGAAAGCCTGCGACGTCATTTTGTGATTAGTGGAAAGCCTGTTAAATAAAAAATAACATGAATATTTACCCACACCCCACTTAATTCATATATAATTACATATCTACCATCTATTTATTAATTTTTTTTTTTAATTTTCATCATTTTACTTGCACAAGAAAGCCGTATTTCACATATTAAAACCTAAAATAAAAATTAGAATTGGGTATTTCACGTATTTCACGTATTAATAAAATTTAGATATGATAAATGTAAATACATAAGAATTAGAATTGGGGTGGTATGTATGTAAATATCCCAATAAATTAGTATCTTCAATAAACAACAATGGTGAACAACTCCTTCGAGCTTCCCTATAAAATAGCACTTAATGAAGAAACCAATGAACCAACTAATGGAGTCGAAGCGGGTGTGCGTTGTGGGTGCGGGAATAAGCGGTCTAGNGTTAGTACCTTCAATAAACTACAATGGTAAATAACTCCTGGAGCTTCCCTATAAAATGGCACTTAACTGAAGAAACCAATGAACATACTAATGGAGTCGAAGCGGGTGTGCGTTGTGGGTGCGGGAATAAGCGGTCTAGTCACCTGCAAGTACCTGCTNTTCAATAAACAACAATGGTAAAGAACTCCTGAAGCTTCCCTATAAAATGGCACCTACTGAAGAAACCAATGAACCATCTAATGGAGTCGAAGCGGGTGTGCGTTGTGGGTGCGGGAATAAGCGGTCTAGTCACCTGCAAGTACCTGCTCGAGAAAGGTTTCCGGCCGGTGGTCTTCGAGGCCAGCCGATCAATCGGCGGCGTATGGGCTAGCCCGCTTGGTTCGACCCGGCTACAGACCCCCACCGATTTTTACCGGTTCACTGACTTCCCGTGGCCGGAATCGATCACGGGAGCGCCGAACCACGAGCAGGTGATGGACTATTTGGAAGCTTATGCTCGCCGGTTCGATCTTATAAAGCACATTCGGTTTGGGGAGAAGGTAGTGGGTTTGGACTATGTTGGTTCCGACTGGGAGCAGNGAAGCACATTCGGTTTGGGGAGAAGGTAGTGGGTTTGGACTATGTTGGTTCTGACTGGGAGCAGATGGCGATCTGGGATTTGTGGGGAAGAACGGGCGATGCGTTCGCCGAAGATGGACGTGGAGTCTGGAACGTCACCGTTGAGAAGGAAGACGGGGCTGNATAAAGCACATTCGGTTTGGGGAGAAGGTAGTGGGTTTGGACTATGTTGGTTCCGACTGGGAGCAGATGGCGTTCTGGGATTTGTGGGGAAGAACGGGCGATGCGTTTGCCGAAGATGGACGTGGTGTCTGGAACGTCACCGTTGAGAAGGAAGACGGGGCTGTTGTGGTAATTTTAACTTAAAAATGAGATTTTGCAAAAAAGGATATTTTTTTTAATGAGGTATAAAGTATTTTAAAATTTACAAGTTATTTTTAAATTCATCAGAATTAAAATTGTTATTATTATTTCTAAAGAAAATTAAAATTTTAATTTTTGGAGGGAATAAAGTGTTATAAGGACATATATCAAACTTTAAGTGGGGTGGGTTAGATATGTAAATACCTAAGTATTATGTGTATGTAAATCTCAATATTAAACTATTACAAACTAACATTAGTTTCCCCATCATAGGAGCATGTCATGGACTTTGTTATCCTCTGCTTAGGAAGATTCAGCGGCCTCCCAAATATCCCCAACTTTCCTAACAACAAAGGCCCTGAGGCCTTCAATGGTGAGGTGATCCACTCCATGGACTTAGCCAACATGGGAAGCACTGCTGCTGCCAAGCTTGTTGATGGAAAACATGTCGTTATCGTTGGTTTCCTCAAATCGGCTCTTGACGTCGCTGCAGAATGTGCTAATATTAATGGTATGATTATTGTTACTATCATCATTAAATTTGTTTAGAAAATGTGATAGGGTTGCCACATACTCTTTATACTCATTGTTTATTCAAATTAAATGTAGTATATAATTAGCACATGATAGTGCTATACAACTTTGCGCTCATATAAAATGGAAAAGGTGTCAAAAATTGATTCTATTTGTCATTGTGTCTCAAAACCGACTCAATAAATTCAGGCTCTGGTTGAACTAATTAATTTTCATGTTGGGTTTTAGTAAAAAATATTATAAAATGATTAGCTAAAATCGGAAATGACTTGAATTTGACCATTCAACACAAAATTGACTAGAAGTTGATTTGAAATTGACCCAAATAGCTATTTTGTATATATTAAATGAGTTGTGTGGGTCGAGTTCTGGTCAGCCGGGTTGAATGAGTGTCGGGTTCAAGTTAGATTTTCTGACCCATTTAAAATTTAGGATGTGTTCGGGTTAATTTCAGGTTCGAGCTAAGCTCAACACGTGAGCCCGATTTAACACTCCTAATATGCAACCATGTACTATGATGCTCCACACATTCATAAAGCTACTTAGTCTACACGAAACAATTCCATCATTTATTCTCGTTCTTCTTAAATTTGCACTTGTAGGTGCCGAGCTTCCTTGTACGATGATTGTTCGAACAAAAAGATGGAACGTACTAGATTTCTCAGCATGGGGTGTCCCTTTCAGTTACTTGTATTTCAATCGCTTCTCAGAACTACTCTTTCACAAGCCCGGAGAAGGAATCATACTAAGCCTTTTGGCAACTATGCTTTCTCCTTTAGTAAATACTCTAAACCAACTTCATTTATTTTTTTAATTTAGAAAATTCATGTTATTTATTTCTTAATTTATTTTTTTTTGCTTCAATATAGCGGTGGGTTATATCTAAGCTTGTCGAGAGCTACATCAAAAAAACCACTCCCATACAAAAGTATGGAATGGTTCCAGACCATAGCTTCTTTGAAGCAATGAGTGCCGCATTATTAGGTGTAATACCGGAAAAATTTTATGACAGGGTGCAAAATAATAGCATTATTCTAAAACATTCAAAAAGCTTTGAGTTTTGCCAAGATGGTGTAATATTGGAAGGTGAATCTACGCCTATAAAGGCTGATTTAGTTATCTTTGCTACTGGTTTCAAGGGCGATCAAAAGGTTCGAAACATCTTCAACTCTCCCTCGCTTCAAGCGATTGTGACAGGCTCCTCGGAAAATACTGTTCCACTTTATAGGTATATTTCAAATGACTAAAAGTTCATATTGATATAATGAGTGCACTCATAGTAATATTTTGAAATGTATGACATGTATGGATATAAACACTCTTTAAGTTTTAGTTAGCACAGTCCATAGAGGTTGTTTGGCTTGACTCGTTAAGCAAACAAGTCTATTTAGATTTGATTAGTTAATTTATTAAGTCCAACATGAATCATTCATGATCATGTAATTAATTTAAAAATCATAAATAAATTATGAATCTATATGTTTTCATCCATATATATGCATACAAAAATGTTTGAAAATGAAAACACCCACGCACACATAAATTTTAAGTAACTTGATCAAGCATTTATGAGCCAGACATCATCAAATGATGCTTTGGTTGTGTTTTAAGATGGCCAAATCTATTGTTCTCAATAAAAATTCAATTATTTTTATATCCATCATAACATAATTGTTACTGTATATAAAAATTAATATGCCTTAAGATTTTCTTCTTTAGTTAAATTTGTTTAAAAAGGTGTTTATATATGATGTTGTCAAATTTATGATGTTAAACTTCTAACATTTCAACTTTATTAACTCATTTATATATGATAGAGAATGTATACATCCAAGAATTCCTCAAATGGCCGTAATCGGATACTCAGAGAGCATAGCAAACTTATATACATCGGAAATTAGGGCGATGTGGCTAGCGTGTTTTCTTGACGGTGGATTTTGTCTTCCGAGCATAAAATTAATGGAGGAAGATGTGAAGGAATGGGATAAATACATGAAGGAATATAGTCACGAGCATTACAGAAGATCAAGCATAGGAGCCATACATATATGGTACAATGATCAGCTTTGTAAAGACATGGGTTGTAATCCAAAGAGAAAAAAATGGTTTTTGTCGGAATTGTTCGTGCCTTATGGACCTAGTGATTATGTTGGGCTGGGCACTAAAGTTGAGTGATGAGATCTCCATAACTTTATTGTAAGGAGCCAAAAATAATGTGATCCGCAGACATCAATAATATTTATTTTGTTGTCTTAACTCCTAAGCTTTAATGAAAGTTTATTATATATATGATATTAATATGTTTAATTAATATTTAGTTATTAATTAAAAAATTACTAATTAAATTAAGATAAATTTTGATTAATGTTTTTCTTAATTATTATTGCTTAATTTATGAAAGTAATTAAATAATATAAATTTAAATCACAAATTATATTAAATTGTTTGAATTAATATTTTTTTAGTTAAATAATATTAGTAATCTAAAATCATGCTCTTTAATTTATTACAGTAGAAACCACATGTTAACTTACCCACATACTCAAACGCCATTCCTTGATCCCTTCCATCCTCCACCAAACATTCATTATAGCAAGCCACTACTACATCAATGGCTCTACGTCCATGGGAGTCAACAGGAAACCACGGTGGAAATCACACCTTCTTTAACTTATNAAAATATTAGTAATCTAAAATCCTGCTCTTTAATTTATTACAGTAGAAACCACATCTTAACTTACCCAATTACTCAAACGCCATTCCTTGATCCCTTCCATCCTCCACCACACATTCATTATAGCAATCCACTGCTACATCAATGGCTCTACGTCCATGGGAGTCAACAGGAAACCACGGTGGAAATCACACCTTCTTTAACTTATAGACATACTTTACGCATCCTTCATCGCAAAGCCACCTACTTCCATCCTCTTGACCCACTTCGTCTCTTCCCCTCTTCCTGCTTCAACCACGGTGCCATGGCAGACTGGTTTGTTGGTCCAGTCATGGATAAGCTCATCAACGCTTGCTCTGATTACCTGCANAAGTTTACGCATCCTTCATCGCAAAGCCACCTACTTCCTTCCTCTTGACCCACTTCTTCTCTTCCTCTCTTCCACCGTCTCTCCAGCTTCTACCACTAGCGGTGCCATGGCAGACTGGTTTGTTGGTCCAGTCATGGATAAGCTCATCAACGCTTGCTCTGATTACCTGCAAGATCAGTACTACAGATGGCAGACAGGCATGAAGGAGGAGCCCGAAAGGCTGCGAGAGAACCACCCCAAGAACCGAGCTGTCGTCTTTGCTTACACCCGAGCACAGATTACAGATCGCAACCCGGCTCTCAACAGATGGATATGGTAGCTACGAGATGCCATCGATGAGGCAGATAATGTTNTCCGAGCTGTCGTCTTTGCTTGCACCTGAGCACAGATCACAGATCGCAACCCGGCTCTCAACAGATGGATATGGTAGCTACGAGATGCCATCGATGAGGCAGATAATGTTCTGGATGACTTCGAGTACATGAAGCTTGAAGAAGAACAACAGGAGCTGAACATTGAGGAAAAAAAGGAGCATTTTTTATTCACCAGATTATCTTCGGAGCCTGCTCGCAAACTTTGTAGAGTCTGCGAACAAGCTCTCAAAAAGGATTCCAACTTGGAGAGACTGGATGCAGTTGGGAAGAAACTTGATAAAGTTTCAGCTGAGGTCAGCACTTTCCTTCCTCTCATCGAAAACCCAAAGCAGGAGCATCAAGAGCTCGAGCTTCAGCTGAGCAAAGATCGTGTAACAAGATGCTTGCCTAAAAATGATCTCATGGGTCGAGGCGAGAAGAAGGATTTTTGTTAGGTATGGCTTGTATATCATAAAAGGGACAGATGCTGGCATGGAGCGGAGCTCGAGAGCGGATTGAAGCGGAATAATCTGTCCAATCGGGGGAGTTTATTATGTGGGTTGGGGGTGCGGGGGCAACGCCTCACCGTATGGTACAGAGGTAGTTTGGTAATTACATATTGTACTCCAGGGTTATATATAGGTATGTTTGTAGTCCTAAGATTTTATGATGTATCTTGTACTCTTTTCTGCATTGAGAAAGGAAAAGTTGTCGCTCTGCTCCTGAGGGCGTATGCATCTTTATCGAACGTCGTTAAATCTCTTCGTGTTCTTTGGATTTGTTTGGATTTCTATTTTGTTTGCTCTAAATTCTCAACAAATGGTATGAGAGAGGAGTTTTAGGGCAGAGCAGAAAATTTTCGTCAAAATCAATCGGAGTGAGACCAGTGGACCTTTATATGTTTTCATCAAAATCATTTAATTTTTCATGCATGTGAAGTTTACTTTGGCAAGCAAAAGCAATGATGTTGTGAAAGAGATTTTTGTTTTCTTAAATATATTTTTGTAAAGTAATATAGTCCACAGGCAAATTACTCTATTCAGACTAGGACTACCAGCAACCTAAGAGCGTCAGGAGCATCTCCCACTAAACGTCAGTGAATTGTATCATCAGTCCTATCCTCTCTCTTTGTTGAGTTCCAAAATCTCACTTTGCATCCTTCATTTAACACACATAAGCAATGTCGTCATCGCCCTTGCCACCTAGACCTCTGACTAACACAAGCGCGATGATCCATATGTGGCAAAAAATATCCTCAGTTTCTTACAACGGTCTAAATACCTTATCCAAGACTTAAATCCTTGAGTATTGGGTATATCTGTAGGATAAGTAGTGTAGGGTATTTCATTGGAATCAGTGTTTTAACGAGTCTTGAGATATATCTTGGTGTATCCCTAAATTTTTTTTATGGATGCTTTTCTTCTACAAAGCATAATAGGTATGAGTGTTTGTTAAAGTGTTCATAAGGCTATAAAGTGCTCGGGGAGTGACCCTAAACGTCTTTTAGAATCTTTTGAGTCACCTAGGGTTCGTGCACACCTATTATTTTGTTGAATTAGTCACTCATAGTTAATTTAGTTGTACTGTTTTAACTTGTGCTCAATGAACTTTTAATGTTTTAATTGACCCATGAATGGGATAACATTCATTTGATGTTTCACTTAAAAATTATGTGGGTCAACATCCTTGAAGGCAAGCTAAGTTGTTAAGGGATCTTTACTCTTTCAACTGCAATTGAGTATGTAGTGTTTGACAAGTGTTCATGATTGATTGTTTTATCATTTCTAAACCTCATTAGATGATGTTGGATCGAGTCTAGTCCACTAACAAGCCCTTAAGTCTTTGTGGGTAGATTTGTAATTTTTTAAAAAAAGATTAAATGAGATGAGGAAAAATTCAAATCCACAAAAGCTAAATAATGATGTTTTTCAAAAATTAATTAAAGATTACCCATTTCAACAAAGTTATACTCAAATTGATGACTAAATATCTAAAGGATAAGAACCTAAAGATGCTAGAAAAAGTCTAACCCAAGTCTAAATGAGTCGAAAATCAAACACCAGAAGTACATTTGAAAGCCTTGAAACATTAATCAAATGATTAAACAATCCCCAAATTTTGCAAGCTTATAATCAAATCAAGTGAATCGATGAAAATAATCCAATGAGCCTAGCATCATTTAAATTCAAAATCCTCAGGACATATAAATCTAAAAGAACGATCTACAATTAAGAAAATCAACAAAACCCTCAATGGAGTGGTTTAGTATTTCGATTAAATTAATTAAAGTTGCTCCAATAACTCTATAACTCAATTTCTAAGATATAGTAGGTCAGAGTAAGCTCAAAGTTTGGTTTAGTATTCTTGAAGAAAGATTTAAGTCAAGTACCACAAACAATTGTCATGGATTTCCGCTAGTGGCAGTTGTACCCCAAATACGATCATATGATTCTACTTCAATCTGAGAGAAGGTAGAGAGAAGAGAAATTCTATAAGTTCAAATATGTAGTGGATAATTTTGACTGGGCTAGGCTATATAATTTTTATTTCTTTTTTTTTTAACTTTTTTACATAAACCCTAGTAACTCATATCACTTTTATTTGTTTATTTGATATTTTAATTGAGCTAAAACTTATTTTTTGCATGTCATTGACATCTGTCGAGCACAACAAATATATTAAAAGATAATTTGATATTATTAAAAAATAAAATGATATTAATACAACTATTAAATAAGAAGCAATTTATTTAATAGATATTCTTTTTTATTATGAAAATAAAAGGAAAATTATATATTTATATGCAATTAAGTATCCATGTAATTTCAATTAAATATCTCTTGATAATAATAATAATAATAACTAACCTAAAAATATCATTCTTATTACTATCATAAAATAATAATAATAATTTTGTGGTAATTATTATTATTATCTTATCATTATTTTATGATATAAGTTTAGATCTATACCATTTAATAATGCCAAAAATTGAATAAAACAATAAAATAATTCATAAAATTGAAAAAAATAAAATTGGCACCTTCTTTATAATTTAATAATAATAAATAAATAATATTAATTCATATAATTCAAGCCTAAAAATATTTACAAAATGTTGTGATAATATCTAATAATTAATTTATGCAGAGCAATTTTATTATTTGACTTTTAAATGTCTTATTTTATATACTATATTACATTCGTTGTTCTAAACGCTACCTTCAAAATTTCAAACTTTTTATGTATATTTTCAAAAGGATCATTTCATCAATGGGTCACAGGCGATTATTCTGTGTGGACAACGCACGCAGTTTGCGTGCACTGTTCAATATGATTAAAAAAAAAATAAAAGTAGGACCTACTGACATACACTTTTTGTAAAAGGAGTGTTTTTATTGGTTCATCACACACATTTCTGCGTGCAGTAAACGTACACAATAATTTTTTCATTGACAAGGCATGTTAACGAATAAATTATTTGTTTTAAAAAATTAATTATTTACACTACTTACATTACAATTAACATGTAAATAAATAATTTAAAATAAATTGTGAAAAGAAATTGTGTAAAAGTGAGTATTTTTTCACTCTTATTATTATTATTATTATTATTATTATTATTTTATTTATATGCCAATTAACATGCATCTTTAGCTATTGTTTAGTGATAAGCAAATGAAAATTTCATGCTAAAAATTTTGGATTAAAAAAAATTAAATTTGAGTTTATTTGCTAAAGAATTGCTTAGTTGGAGCACTGCCTTTATTTTTCTTGTATTTCAACCATTTTTTTTATTTTGTTAGGAAAAATAAATATAAAATAAAATTTTAATAAATTCTTAATACACCATTTATTTTCAAGTACATTTATTTTTAAAAAGACAATTTTGTAATGTGTTATATGATATTAAAAAGTTTAGTATTCTATAAATGAGCCAAATCGTTCAAATGCTTGAGAGCATGATATGCCGCCGACACTATTATAAGATTGCACATGAGTCTAATAACTTATTCACATATGTAGAACCACTAATTATTGCGAACTTGCTTATGCATACAAGTTGGCATGCATCTTTGTTGCTTTCATTATGTGCACTCCTACACATGCTAAATTGATCAAAAACATGTCTATTATAGTGTGTTATTTTCTTACTTCCTCCTTTGATGTCACATGGCATTGTTGGTACCCACCAACCAACAACATATGTTTTTGTCTCGTGTCATGCTACATCTATTGGTATGCATCACCATCCACTTTATTATTTGCCTAATTCCCCGTTTCATCTGTAGAATATGATGATATTGATGACTTACTTTAAATGCCTTTAACTTGGGAGAAGATTGAGTGAAGCCATATCACCCTTGTGGCATTTTTTATGTTCTTCTTAACATCAAATTTGAGGTGGTTGTCTCTATTTATGCATTTGTCCTTGATCCCTACCCCAAAATTCTTGGGCCCTGCCCTATCGGCTCGGCAACTTTTCTATAAGAATCTCTAAATATGAAATCTAGCTTTATATACGGTATATCAGGATTCAAGATTCAAGAAAATACTCTTCTTCAGGATGAAAGAAATTACTCGACTGAACACCCACATAATCTCTCATTTCAACAAACAATTATTGAATACTAGTTTTGAAACATATTTACTTTTCAAGATTGAAAGATCGAATTTCACATTGAAAGGTTGTTGTAACTTGCCTTTTAATTATTCTCTCCTTAAAAAATAATTGAGAAAGTAATCTTATCACCTTACCAGCTTATTAATCTCTATTACAATCTTGTTAATTCTCCACACAACTTTTTTGATGCAACAGGAGAGACAACATTGATTGACCCCCATAAAGCCGCCAACTTTATGATAATCTTGATTTTGCTCTTTTGATCTTTAACAATTATCTCTTTCATAATTTCATTGAATTAAAATGTATTGAATGTTAAACATATTGAAAGGAAAGCCAAGAAGCAACCGGTCAATTTCTCCGTAACAGCTTCCTCACAGCAGCTTCTTAGGGCAATGCAGCTAAACAGAGCCTAAACTTCTCCTGGAAGCATTGTTATGCTTTTTTGACATGGAGAGTCCCAGATTGTTCATTTAATGATTCGAGAATTTATTTTTTTCTAAAGTGCACTGGCCTCTTCTTGCCTGTTGAGGTTTGTTGAGAGTTTTTTTTCATGAATGTCTAGCCTTGATTTGACATAGTAGAATGGATTTTTAGTGTGTTTCGCAAATAGGGAAAATATTTGCGTACATAAGACGTACGCAGCGCTGTGTACGTCCAGGGGTTATTTAGGGGTTACATGGGGGTTATATCGGAGTTATACCCCTATGTAACCTCCCTGTAACCTACAAATGAATTCCGCGCTTATGTAATTTCATGGTATAAATAAGTTACACGGAGGTTACAAGGAAATTACACAGAGGTTACATGGGTGTATAACCCGAATATAATTCCCCTGTACCCCCTTGAATAACCCCTGATGTACGCANAAAAATAAAATTGGCACCTTCTTTATAATTTAATAATAATAAATAAATAATATTAATTCATATAATTCAAGCCTAAAAATATTTACAAAATGTTGTGATAATATCTAATAATTAATTTATGCAGAGCAATTTTATTATTTGACTTTTAAATGTCTTATTTTATATACTATATTACATTCGTTGTTCTAAACGCTACCTTCAAAATTTCAAACTTTTTATGTATATTTTCAAAAGGATCATTTCATCAATGGGTCACAGGCGATTATTCTGTGTGGACAACGCACGCAGTTTGCGTGCACTGTTCAATATGATTAAAAAAAAAATAAAAGTAGGACCTACTGACATACACTTTTTGTAAAAGGAGTGTTTTTATTGGTTCATCACACACATTTCTGCGTGCAGTAAACGTACACAATAATTTTTTCATTGACAAGGCATGTTAACGAATAAATTATTTGTTTTAAAAAATTAATTATTTACACTACTTACATTACAATTAACATGTAAATAAATAATTTAAAATAAATTGTGAAAAGAAATTGTGTAAAAGTGAGTATTTTTTCACTCTTATTATTATTATTATTATTATTATTATTATTTTATTTATATGCCAATTAACATGCATCTTTAGCTATTGTTTAGTGATAAGCAAATGAAAATTTCATGCTAAAAATTTTGGATTAAAAAAAATTAAATTTGAGTTTATTTGCTAAAGAATTGCTTAGTTGGAGCACTGCCTTTATTTTTCTTGTATTTCAACCATTTTTTTTATTTTGTTAGGAAAAATAAATATAAAATAAAATTTTAATAAATTCTTAATACACCATTTATTTTCAAGTACATTTATTTTTAAAAAGACAATTTTGTAATGTGTTATATGATATTAAAAAGTTTAGTATTCTATAAATGAGCCAAATCGTTCAAATGCTTGAGAGCATGATATGCCGCCGACACTATTATAAGATTGCACATGAGTCTAATAACTTATTCACATATGTAGAACCACTAATTATTGCGAACTTGCTTATGCATACAAGTTGGCATGCATCTTTGTTGCTTTCATTATGTGCACTCCTACACATGCTAAATTGATCAAAAACATGTCTATTATAGTGTGTTATTTTCTTACTTCCTCCTTTGATGTCACATGGCATTGTTGGTACCCACCAACCAACAACATATGTTTTTGTCTCGTGTCATGCTACATCTATTGGTATGCATCACCATCCACTTTATTATTTGCCTAATTCCCCGTTTCATCTGTAGAATATGATGATATTGATGACTTACTTTAAATGCCTTTAACTTGGGAGAAGATTGAGTGAAGCCATATCACCCTTGTGGCATTTTTTATGTTCTTCTTAACATCAAATTTGAGGTGGTTGTCTCTATTTATGCATTTGTCCTTGATCCCTACCCCAAAATTCTTGGGCCCTGCCCTATCGGCTCGGCAACTTTTCTATAAGAATCTCTAAATATGAAATCTAGCTTTATATANATTAAATTTGAGTTTATTTGCTAAAGAATTGCTTAGTTGGAGCACTGCCTTTATTTTTCTTGTATTTCAACCATTTTTTTATTTTGTTAGGAAAAATAAATATAAAATAAAAAATTTAATAAATTCTTAATACACCATTTATTTTCGAGAAATTTAAACCTAATTAAAATCGGCCGAATTCTAAATGCCAAGATTTCCTTCACCCCACATTCGCCCAAAAAAAAGCCTCGATATATTTTTAAAAATATAATAAATCTAATTATTAAAGAAAAAAATGATTAAAAAAACTTTAAATTATTTTCAATTACATTTATTTTAAAAAAGACAATTTTGTAATGTATTATATGATATTAAAGAGTTCAGTATTCTATAAATGAACCAAATCGTTCAAATGCTTGAGAGCATGATATGTCGCCGACACTATTACAAGAGTGCACACGAGTCTAATAGCTTATTCACATATGTAGAACCACTAATTATTGCGAACTTGCTTTTGCATACAAGTTGGCATGCATCTTTGTTGCTTTCATTATGTGCACTCCACACATGCTAAATTGATCAAAAACATGTCTATTATAGTGTGTTGTTTTCTTACTTGCTCCTTTGATGTCACATGGCATTGTTGGTACCCACCAACCAACAACATATGTTTTTTTGTCTCTTGTGTCATGCTACATCTATTGGTATGCATCACCATCCACTTTATTATTTGCCTAATTCTTCGAACAGTTGGTTTCATTTGTAGAATATGATGATATCGATGACTTTCTTTAAATGCCTTTTAACTTGGGAGAAGATTGAGTGAAGCCATATCACCCTTGTGGCATTTTATATGTTCCTCTTAACATCAAATTTGAGGTGGTTGTCTCTATTTTTGCATTTGTCCTTGATCCCTACCGCAAAATACTTGAGCCCTGCTCTATCGGTTCGGCAACTTTTCCGTAAGAATCTCTAAATATGAAATCTAGCTTTATATGCGGTATATCAGGATTCAAGATTCAAGAAAATACTCTACTTCAGGATGAAAGAAATTACTCGACTGAACACCCACATAATCTCTCATTTCAACAAACAATTATTGAATACTAGTTTTGAAACATATTTACTTTTCAAGATTGAAAGAACGAATTTCACATTGAAAGGTTGTTGTAACTTGCCTTTCAATTATTCTTTCCTTAAAAAAATAATTGAGAAAGTAATCTTATCACCTTACTAGCTTATTAATCTCTATTACAATCTTGTTAACTCTCCACGCAACTTTTTTGATGCAACAGGAGAGACAACATTGATTGACCCTCATAAAGCCGCCAACTTTATGATAATCTTGGTTTTACTCTTTTGATCCTTAACAATGATCTTTTCATAATTTCATTGAATTAAAATGTATTGGATATGTTAAACATAATGAAAGTAAAGCCAATAAACAACCGGTCAATTTCTCCGTAGCAGCTTCCTCACAGCAGCTTTTTGGGGCAGCACAGCTAAACAGAGCCTAAACTTCTCCTGGAAGCATTGTTATGCTTTTCCGACATGGAGAGTCCCAGATTGTTCATTTAATGATTCGTGAATTTATTTTTTTTTATGGTGCACTGGCCTCTTCCTGCTTGTTGAGGTTTGTTGAGGGTTTTATTTCATGAACGTCTAGCCTTGATTTGACATAGTAGAATGGATTTTTAGTGTGTTTCGCAATAGGGTCATTCTTCTTCTTTTACCTCTGCTCTAGTTCGTCACGTGTTAAACAATCTTGCAGATGCCTCCACATCTGTTGAACTTCCTCATGCTGTTGCTGGTGTGATTGTAGCGAGTAAATGGCCTTTGCTTGTTTATCTTGGTTTGTCTTACTTTTAGATTCTTACATCTTTGGTCTGATCAGGCACAGATCCTGTAAAAGGATCTAGGGGACAAAATCTCGTTAGGATGGAAATCCTGAAATCTCTATGGTCAAAGGAATGCCTCTGAAAGAGGTATACCATCTAGCATAGTTTTTTTCATAACCCTTCCTTTCCCTCTCCCTATAACATTCCAATAGCTTCTAGGAGAGAAAAAATGAACTATGGATGGCGATCGAGAAACCAATTGCGCTTTGTAGGAGGATTTCTGGTCCACCAACTTGTTCCGCCACTTATTTCAGATGAGAACTCAGAGCGGGTTGGTGGTGTTTCTTTCATTGTTTATGATAACTGGGCTTTCGAATTAGAAACTGCCCTTTATAGCTTAAAGCTTCATATCACTGTAGAGACATGCACCTTTGAAGCGCTCCGATCAAGGATAGAGGTTTTAGAGGGAGTGGATAAGATTCTCCGAGACCTTTTAAAAGAATCTACAAATCGGCAAGTCGAAACTGATCGACAGGTAACAACTCTTCTAGCATATCAGAAGCCTTTGAAGAGGGATTTGTTGGATGTCGTAGCCAATCATGACAATTTTAAAGGGTTGGTCGCTAGGGAAGCCTTGCTTCAAGATATTTACTGACTTTGCAGTTTTAAAATCACGATATGAGATCTGCCGAAAAAAGATCTTGGAGAGTCGATCCCATCTACAATATCTCCACTCTTATTTTTATATTTGTTCAAGAAAATATTAAATGGCAATCATTGACGTAAGAATATATGTATAAATTGTTTCGTTGAAAATATTGTGTTATTTGTGTCAGGTGGTTCATAAATGAGGATATGACACATATCATGTTAAAGTATGGAGACTCGCCTCCGAAGGGTGTAAAATTCTAGTGCCTCAAAGGAGTGCTCTTGCGTCACTTCTAGGAGCGCTCCTATGTTTGGGCTTGGACTGGTCCTAGGCCGCAGGGGTCCTTCGTTCCTCCGATTCTTCTAGAACGGGTGAAATATTTATGCCGCTACTCGGTGTGATTATGTCGCCGAGGCAGTTGGTTTGGTTTTAGTTCTTAAACATGCGATTCGAGAGATGAAGCATCACAATCCCGCATGTGACGTTATCGACATGTTTCTCGTGAAACAGCAATGGGTCGAGGAGGACGATTTCAACGAATTCTCTTGTGAGACCGAGAGAAAGGGATTTTGTAAGTTTCTATATTCGAAGAAAGTAGATCTAAATATGGATTTTTCTAGTTGTTGCTATCAACTTGAAAGAAAAATATCAAGGGCATTTAATATGAAGCCGGCCAAATAATATATATATTAATATTTTAAGAAAATAAACTATAATAATTATTTTATATTAATATGTTTGAAGCTAATAAATTGAATCAAGAAGAACACAAATTTGACTCCTTAATTTATCACATGAGATGAGGACTCATGGAGTCGGACTTTGACCAATTTGTATTTTCATAAAAACAAAAAAAAAAAACCAAAAAAATCATAAATGTGTGTTTTAATGAAATGTGATGTCTAAAATTCATAATTATATATAAATCAATATTTGAAAATAAAATTTAAATTTTGAATGTTTTAAAATAGGTTTTTTTGGGTTGAAGACATATCTTAGCGGTCTCATCTACTGGGAAGCAACTTAACTCTAGCTGTCGAGTTGACCTGTCAGACTGACTTGAATAACTGGATTGCCAAAACAATACGACCAATCAGGCTCACCAATCTAACTCGCCTCATCAGCGATCCTCGTAACAATAAGAGCACATAAGTCAAGACTGACATCAAAATTGATATATGTCTCGATCTTTATTCATTAGTTGTCTGACATACATTTAATGGAACATATATAGGCCATGATTTTTTTTGGTATAACACAATTGCTTGGGCTAGTGCTTAATTTTTAATAAATTTTAACATTAAGGCGGTGTTTGGTTACAAGCAGAATTTAGCATAAATAGGAATTGGTAAATCTGTAAATCCTTAATCTGTTTAATCCAGCATTTTTGTTTGATTTTTTAAATTAAGATTTAGGATACTTTTGGGAAAGCGATGTGACACTGCAACGCAGTTTATCTATTTGGTTAATCTGTGTTTTGACAGCTTTTTCAAAAAATTATCGTTGAAATCTGTATTTTTTCACTGATCATTGCTAGGTGCTGTGGCAAATTTCTAGCTGCGGTCAGACTTTTTCAACAATAAAAAATTATAATAGCCACCAAGGCTTTTGAATATCGAATTATTTTTTCTGCAGCTTAACATTTGTTGTTTATTAAGTTACAACTGCTCCAAACAGACTCTTAAGCTCAATGAAGAGCAAAATTCATCCTTATATCCAAAAATTCATCAATTCACTAAACTCGAAGAACTTTTATATTCAATTAAATTTTATAACTCCGATGATAAATCCTATCAACATAATTAAATTCTATATTATACAAATACATATATATATATATATATATATATATATATATATATATATATATATATATANAATATTGTCTGAATCCTTAACATCTTATGGCTACCTGATTAGGGTTGTCAAAACGGCTCTTTGTTCGTGAACGGCTCGTGTTCGGCTCCCAAAGCAAATGAGCTGAACACGAACACACTCTTTGAGCTCGAAATATAAAGGAGAAAAACACGAGCTGAGTCTGGGCTCGCTCGTTTTACACCCCTAATAATAATAAAAAGGGGGAATTTAGCAAATAATTATTATATTTTTACATATCTGGCACCTATATTTTTCTATTTACATAAATAGCACTTTGATGTTCTAATTTTGATTTGTAAATATGAAAAGTTGGGTGGGGATATGTAAATACATAGGAATTGTGTGCTATGAATGTAAAAGCCTGGCAAGGCTTCATCTTCTTCTAATGGTTTCTCAATTTCTCAACGTCTTGGTTACAGGAAGGAACCGCTGCAATCTTCCCTAATTTCTGTAAATTGAAGCATTTTCTATGGCGGACGCCGTGAGAAGCTCTAAATTTGCGGTAAGGAGCACCAAAATTATGGCTGAGGATTTAGTTCAAATCATGTGAAGTTTTTGTCTGTGAGATATATGGTATTGTATTCGGATAATATCGTATCTGATCACTGAAAAAGTTGAGATGTTACGCTCTCTGGCTTCTGTTTTAATTTGCTAACAATTCATATCATCAAAAGATTTGATGATTCTGTTAAGCTTTTTTTCCGATCGTCTGCAATATATTGAACTTGGAATAATTGATTGTGCAGCTACACGGTTGTGTTTTGTGCTGTATCAATGGCTATTGTGCAGCGTCAAGTAAGGGTTTGAGTTTTTCTTGGTGGGAATTTGTTCCAATCGCAATGACCAAAAAAAGCGATCTATAGTAAATAAAAACAGTTTATGCAGATTCGCCCAATTGATATTGATTCGTGTTTCAGTAGCTGCAGTTTTCAATTATGNGTATTGTATCTGATCACTGAAAAAGTGGTGATGTTACGCTCTCTGGCTTCTGTTTCAATTTGCTAACAATCTATATCATCAAAAGATTTGATGATTCTGTTAACCTTTGTTTTCCGATCGTCTGCAATATATTGAACTTGGACTAATTGATTGTGCGGCTACACGGTTGTGTTTTGCGCTGTATCAATGGCTATTGTGCAGCGTCATGTAAGGGTTTGAGTTTTTCTTGGTGGGAATTTGTTGGCGACCTAATTCCAATCGCGATGAGCAAAAAAAGTGATATATAGTATATAAAAACAGTTTATGCAGATTCGCCCAATTGATATTGATTCATGTTTCAGTAGCTGCAGTTTTCAATTATGACGACGATGATTAGTTCTTTATAAGAGAAAATTCAGAGTCTAAGTCTAGCGGAAATCAAACAGTAGCAGAACTTTCTTCTTCTAGGTTGATTTTTTTTTTTCTGGACTTCGTTAGATTCTTTCTTCGTTTTGATAAATTGAGAAATTTTGTCCCTTCAAATGCATAAAATCTAAACCGATATTCTATTAATGCAAGTCTGGATGATTGCCATGTTCAAGTACTAATATTTTGTCAATCCTGCTGAAAATTTTCTAGTTCTCTGATTTCTTGTATTGATTTAATGAAAGTTTTGGTTTATACTCGTTGGATCCTGAATTCCTGGTTTGTCGTGAATCACTCCTAAGGAATAAAGTGTAAGACAAGAAAGACAGAGAGAGACAGAGAGAAATGCATAGTAATTCCTGATTTTCGCCATTTGATCTCCTCGAGATTTGTGTTGGTACCTTTTCAGTGTACAATACTCTATATTTTAATTCTACTGTATTAATATTTCAATATTCTATCTACAAATAACTTGCCTCTTATCATTTTAATTTTCTTGTACATTGCAGCATTTTGTTATGGTTTTAACTCCTTATATTGTTTTATTTTAGGGGCATTTGCATGCATACCACCCAATTCCTATGTATTTACAAATCTAACACCTAAACTTTACTTTTTACATGTATACCACCCAAATCCTTCATACCACATAAAAAATATCACCATTTCAACTTTTGAAGTGAAATACACCTTTTTCATGCTTAGGTAAGGTGTCATCTATGTAAAAAAGAAAGTTTAGGTGTTTGATATGCAAATACATAAGAATTAAGTGTTATGTATATCAATCTTTTTTTTATTTTATATGTATGATTTTCAGTGCCAGTATTGTATTTGGTGTTGTAACAAAACAAAACAGTTATTACTATATCTTGAAAGATTGAAAGATACTGAGTGTGCTCTCTTTCTTTGATTGAACTTTGGTTTCAGGTGAAACAATCATCTTTAAAAACAAACTATTACCAAGAAGGAAGTTCTGTTAAGAAGCTGATCAATGAGAACTGTAATGGAGAAAATACTAAAAATGGCACACCCGGTGTTGTTGCTAGATTAATGGGCATGGGGGGCATGGATACTTCACCGCCAAAAACTGGCCCAACGGTCCATACGAAGGAATGTTTCGATGAAAATTTAAGACAACAAACTCCAAATATGTCAAATTGTAAGGGTGCTGAAGTTGATTTGGGCTCACTTCCAAAGGTATCGCCTTCAAATTGTAAGCAGCAATATTTCATCCCATCAACAAAAAGCTTGAGTTTGACAAAACCACCCCNGAGTTTTGGTTTATACTCGTTGGATCCTAAATTCCTGGTTTGTCGTGAATCACTCCCAAGGAGTGTAAGATAAGAGAGACAGAGAGAAATGCACAGTAATTCCTGATTTGCGCCATTTGATCTCCTCGAGATTTGCGTTGGTACTTTTTCAGTGTACAATACTGTACATTTTAATTCTACCGTATTAATATTTCAATATTCTATCTACAAATAACTTGCCTCTTATCATTTTAATTTTCTTGTAAATTGCAGCATTTTGTTATGGTTTTAAATCCTTAGAGTGTTGCATTTTAGGGGCATTTGCATACATACCACCCAATTCCTATGTATTTACAAATCTAACACCTAAACTTTACTTTTTACATGTATACCACCCAAATCCTTCATACTACATAAAAAATATCACCATTTCAACTTTTGAAGTGAAATACACCTTTTTCATGCTTAGCTAAGGTGTCATCTATGTAAAAAAGAAAGTTTAGGTGTTTGATATGCAAATACATAAGAATTAAGTGTTATGTATATCAATCTTTTTTTATTTTATATGTATGATTTTCAGTGCCAGTATTGATTTTTGTGTTGTAACAAAACAAAACAGTTATTACTATATCTTAAGAGATTGAAAGATACTGAGTGTGCTCTTTTTCTTTGATTGAACTTTGGTTTCAGGTGAAACAATCATCCATAAAAACAAACTCTTATTAAGAAGGAAGTTCTGTTCAGAAGCTGATGAATGAGATCTGTCATGGAGAAAATACTAGAAATGGCACATCCGGTGTTGTTGCTCGATTAATGGGCATGGATACTTCACTGCCAAAAACTGGACCAACGGTCCATACGAAGGAATGTTTCGACGAAAATTTAAGACAACAAACTCCAAACATGTCAAATTGTAAGGGTGCTGAAGTTGCTTTGGGCTCACTTCCGAAGATATCGCCTTCAAATTGTAAGCAGCAATATTTCATCCCATCAACAAAAAGCTTGAGTTTGACAAAACCACCCCGCCGAGAGCATCCGCACGAAGAGCAACTAAAGAAATTCAAAAAAGAATTTGAAGCATGGCAGGATTCCAAATTATGGGAGATTTCAAGCAACCTTTGTCATTACAGCGGTGAAGATCTCGAAAAAGAACATTTTTTTGCCCTGGAAAACCTTAAAAAGGAGAAAATGGCAGCATATGCAAACACTTCTCAAAGGCAGAAGAAGCCTGTAGACACAGAGGACTGTATTTCAGTCAATAAGCTTAAAATTAATCAGAATGATGGAAATTTTGGCATAAGGAGAGATATAGCAGGTAAAGGATTTGAACTTGAGTCAAGTGGCAAATTTCAGGAGAAAAAGATTGCACCATTTTCACCCACAAGGATTGTGATTATCAAACCAAGTTCTGACTCGCCGGAGGAGCCACGGGGTGGCTCGCCTGAAGTGGTTGTTGAAAAGGCCAGAAGCATGGAAGATTTTCTTGAAGAGGTGAAGGAAAAGCTCAAATTAGAAATGGAGGGTAAGGGAAGAATTGATTCAACCAGGAGGTTTAGTTTAGGCCACACTTCCCTACATGAAAATTCGAAGAACCTAAAAAATGCAGCCTGGGAATCAGAGAAGCATGGGGCGATGCTGCAAAGATCACAATCTATGATAACTTCTAGGAATTCATTCCAATTTGATGGAGAGAAATCCTCTAAATCCATCAAGAGTGAGACCAGAAAATTCATATCTGATAGACTGAAAAATGTTTTAAATGAAGATTCAATTACTGCTTTCTCCAANATCTATGATAACTTCTAGGAATTCATTCCATTGTGATGGAGAGAAATCCTCTAAATCCATCAAGAGTGCGACCAGAAAATTCATATCTGATAGACTGAAAAATGTTTTAAATGCAGATTCAATTACTGCTTTCTCCAACGAGGGAAAAGATGATAGCTTTTGGGAGGATAATAAAGCTATGAACGAATCAAGTCCTAAGAATTTAAGGCTTGAACAGATGAAAGTGGTGTCATTGGATGATGAATCTTTGTCTCCTTCAAACTTTGTTGGATCATTTTCTGCTTCATTCTCAGAAGCTCAAAAACTTCAGAAACGTGAAGAATTTAAAAATGATTCTGTAGTTGTTGCCAAAAAGAGAAAAAAAGATGGCTTCAGCATCAAAAGCACAGTTTCAAATTTGCGACGGAATNTATTTTCTGCTTCTTTCTCAGAAGCTCAAAAACTTCAGAAACGTGAAGAATTTAAAAATGATTCGGTAGTTGTTGCCAAAAAGAGAAAAAAAGATGGCTTCAGCATCAAAAGCACAGTTTCAAATTTGCGACGGAATTTGGGTCTAAAAGCCAAGTTTTTTGGAAAGAAGGTCCCTTCAATGGGGGATACGGCTGTCGATGAGGTTCATTATGTGAAGCCGGACGAGGCAACTCCTTCAATTATTAAAAATTTTGGTATCGTGCAGGTATTAAAATGATTAAATCATTCTAATGCTCTATAAGCTTTTCTTTTTCTTAACAATGATTTTTAATGTTATATAGGACAACTCAACAGAGGTGCCCCCAAGTCCTGCTTCGTTTCCATGCAGTCCAATTAATGCGCATTATAGTCCTGTGTCGCCGCTCGACGATCTTTTTGCCGATGATCGCTCGTCGACACAAGTCTCAGGCGAGTTAAGCGCGATCGTTACAGGTGAAAACTATTTTACTGCTTTTGTGGTCATCATATTGCTACAGCTTCAGTGTTTTTAGTAATTTGTTACTTTTGTTTCTTAAATGAATTTTAGATGACCGTCTTTTAGAAATGTCATCCATATGAAACCAAGATTAAGCATTGTCAATTTCATCATAATTTTTTTTATTACAGAAAGCTTTTCCAGATTATTTATTTACATAAAAAACTTGTCTTTTTTCTTTCACTCAATTTCTAGGCGATCCATGACTGATTTTTCTACCTTACTCTACTTACTACCAGAGTTAGGAAGCCAGCCCAAACTTTCTGAAATAGAGNCGTCTTTTAGAAATGTCATCCATATGAAACCAAGATTAACCATTGTCAATTTCATCATAATTTTTTTTATTACAGAAAGCTTTTCCAGATTATTTATTTACATAAAAAACTTGTGTTTTTTCTTTCACTCAATTTCTGGGCGATCTATGACTGATTTTTCTACCTTACTCTACTTACTACCAGAGTTAGGAAGCCAGCCCAAACTTTCTGAAATAGAGAAATGTGGAATGGAAACCCAAACCCAACTTCACTACAGTAATGAAACAATTCTACCTGAAGCCTGCGCAGAAGCTTACATAAGAGACATCCTTCTTGTTTCAGACTTGTGCAGTGCTTGTTGGCCTTTAGACCAACCAACTTCAAGGCTGGATGGGCAAATAAATCCAANTATTCCTGAATAGTTTATTAAACAATGCAAGATATTTGCAAGGCAAAAGTCTAAAGGAGATTTGATGGCATGCTTTTAATTACTATTGAGTGTGTGCGGCCATAATAGAAGATATCTTATCATATTTTTAGCTGTTCACTAATAATTGAGTGATGCATAGTTTCAAATGTGGTTGTTGATAGCATTAAATCTCATACATACGTACGTACATACATACATACATATATATATGGAAAATAATGGTCATCCCTATTGTGTCTAACAAACAATTTGAGTACCACCTTCTTAAGGCCAACTGTGTCTGATGAGATTCGAAACATTGAGGAATTTTATACCGCGGATGTCAACCAATATGTCAGTGTACGCGACACTACGCTCAACTAAAGCATAAGAACACTTGACATCTGAAAGTTAATATTAATGATCCAACATTCTTCTGATGCATTGTATTATTAGAAAGATTGTTATCAATAAAAAAATGTGATTAAAATGAATCAAATGATCATATTATGTCAAAAAAATCAATGATTTATTTATGGTTATAGCACAAATTGAGAGCCTAGTTAGAAAAGCTGTTTAGGAGCATCATCCTCTTCTCAATGCTTATTTTAAAACAAAAATGTATTAAGCAATTTAAGTCTTTTATAANGGGGTGGCTCGCCTGACGTCGTTGTTGAAAAGGGCAGAAGCATGGAAGATTTTCTTGAAGAGGTGAAGGAAAAGCTCAAATTAGAAATGGAGNACAAATTTCAGGAGAAAAAGATTGCACCATTTTCACCCACAAGGATTGTGATTCTCAAACCGAGTTCTGACTCGCCGGAGGAGCCACAGGGTGCCTCGCCTGAGGTGGTTGTTGAAAAGGGCAGAAGCATGGAAGATTTTCTTGAAGAGGTGAAGGAAAAGCTCAAATTAGAAATGGAGGGTAAGGGAAAAATTGATTCAACCAGGAGGTTTAGTTTAGGCCACACTTCCCTACATGAAAATTCAAAGAACCTAAAAAATGCAGCCTGGGAATCAGAGAAGCATGGGGCAATGCTGCGAAGATCACAATCTATGATAACTTCTAGGAATTCATTCCATTGTGATGGAGAGAAATCCTCTAAATCCATCAAGAATGAGACCAGAAAATTCATATCTGATAGACTGAAAAATGTTTTAAATGAAGATTCAATTACTGCTTTCTCCATNCGAGCAGCTCATTTCGTTCAATTCATTCGTTTAAACAAGTGAGTCAAACACAAATAAATTTTTTTTTTTTGAATGATTTATAAATGAGTTGAAAAAAAAAATTGGATTTTTATTTGATTGTGTTCCGCTCATTTTGACTCAAATTAATTAAATAAATAATTATATTATATTATATTATATTATATTTTATTAACTTTTTCATGTATTAAAAATATTAATTTTTTTTTTAAAATTATTTAAGGTAATTTCAAGCCAAAGATGAAGTTAAAAAGAGCGAAGGAATTTAAATTGAGTCGAGCATAAACATGCTTTTAAAGAGCCCATTTGAGCACGAGACGATTTTGAATTAAAAAATTAACATTCCAAACACGTTCATAAAAATTATTCAGTATAATAATATGTTACAACTAGCGAAGTATTAATACTTGATATAACACTAAAGTATTCATATTAAGAATGAGGTCAATAAATTATATATAAGTAATCGCCACACCTTTCTTTTATTTTTCATTTTCCTAAAATACCATGTGATTTAAATACGGCAATCTAGCAACCAATGAATTTCATAATCATTATCTATTATTAATCAATTAATTGTGTGCCCAATCTTAATCAATTAAATATGATCAATTAAAAAATATGCATACGATATAAAAACATAAATTTGTTGAATCCTAATTTGTCTGTGAATCACACCCAAAAAATGGAGGACAAGCCATGGAAGAGACATTAAGAGAGGAGACTGGGCAGTAATATGTTGTACTTTATTCAACAAAAGATTTCTCTATTTATAGGAGAGAGAGAGTATAATATCGTGATATTATATTTTTCCTCTGCTTTAAAGGGGGTGTACAAGATATCATTAGTATTTTACATGTATGAGTCTCTCGTTCGACTAATCTCTGGCTCGATCGATTGAGCTTTGATTGATTTCGGGTCAGCATAACCAATTTGATCAGCTAAGCTTGGTCGACATTATCGTTCGACTGATCTAATTTGGTTGTTGCCCTTGATAATAGGTGGAGAGACTTCTGGACGTCTATGTTGTGATTGAGAAGATGACGGATTGGGATTTCCCTCCTGGTGGTTGGCTTGAATGTCTCTATCTCGTTTCTGACCGAATGGTTTAGACACAAATCATTCAGTCATTTTTTTTTGTGGCTCAGTCAATTTTAGTCTGCTAGTATTGACTCAAATGGTTGCACTCAATCGAATAAGTGAGTCTCATATTCTTTTGTTGATAGGTCATCCCTCATACCTTCCTCCTATGAACTATTAGTTCTCCTCAGGATTAGCACTAAAACATTTTTTATGTACAAAATTTAAATTATTTAAAATGTAATATATTTATAAAATAATTAATAAGAATTTTTAAATTAGTTTTTGANTAATGTTATATAGGACAACTCAACAGAGGTGCCCCCAAGTCCTGCTTCGTTTCCATGCAGTCCAATTAATGTGCATTATAGTCCTGTGTCGCCGCTCGACGATCTTTTTGCCGATGATCGCTCATCGACACAAGTCTCAGGCGAGTTAAGCACGATCGTTACAGGTGAGAACTATTTTACTGCTTTTGTGGTCATCATATTGCTACAGCTTCAGTGTTTTTAGTAATTTGTTACTTTTGTTNATTACAGGTGAGAACTATTTTACTGCTTTTGTGGTTATCAAATTGCAACAGCTTCAGTGTTTTTAGTAATTTGTTACTTTTGTTTCTTAAATGAATTTTAGATGACTGTCTTTTAGAAATGTCATCCATATGAAACCAAGATTAAGCATTGTCAATTTCACATAATTTTTTTTTATTACAGAAAGCTTTTCCAGATTATTTATTTACATAAAAAACTTGTGTTTTTTCTTTCACTCAATTTCTGGGCGATCCATGCTGATTTTTCTACCTTACTCTACTTACTACCAGAGTTAGGAAGCCAGCCCAAACTTTCTGAAATGGAGAAATGTGGAATGGAAACCCAAACCCAACTTCACTACAGTAATGAAACAATTCTGCCTGAAGCCTGCGCAGAAGCTTACATAAGAGACATCCTTCTTGTTTCAGACTTGTGCAGTGCTTGTTGGCCTNAGAGAAATGTGGAATGGAAACCCAAACCCAACTTCACTACAGTAATGAAACAATTCTACCTGGAGCCTGCGCAGAAGCTTACATAAGAGACATCCTTCTTGTTTCAGACTTGTGCAGTGCTTGTTGGCCTTTAGANAAGCCTGCGCAGAAGCTTACATAAGAGACATCCTTCTTGTTTCAGACTTGTGCAGTGCTTGTTGGCCTNACTACAAAGATTTATAATCAATTATAAGTATTAATTAAGAAAATATAATAAAAATTTTTAATTTAGATTTAAATGATGTTTTAATATAAATAATAATTTTTAAATATTGTCCCAATCATTAACATCTTATGGCTACCTGATTAGGGTTGTCAAAATGGCTCTTTGTTCGTGAACGGCTCGTGTTCGGCTCGCTAAGCAAATGAGCTGAACACGAACACACTTTTTGAGCTCGAAATATAAAGGAGCCGAACACGAGCTAAGTCTGGGCTCGCTCGTGTTTGCCTCGTTTATTAATAAAAAGGGGAATTTAGCAAATAATTCATATATNAAGTTTTGGTTTATACTCGTTGGATCCTGAATTCCTGGTTTGTCGTGAATCACTCTTAAGGAGTGTAAGATAAGAGAAACAGAGAGAAATGCACAGTAATTCCTGATTTGCGCCATTTGATCTCCTCGAGATTTGCATTGGTACTTTTTCAGTGTACAATACTGTATATTTTAATTCTACCGTATTAATATTTCAATATTCTATCTACAAATAACTTGCCTCTTATCATTTTAATTTTCTTGTAAATTGCAGCATTTTGTTATGGTTTTAACTCCTTATATTGTTTTATTTTAGGGGCATTTGCATACATACCACCCAATTCCTATGTATTTACATATCTAACACCTAAACTTTACTTTTTACATGTATTCCACCCAAATCTTTCATACTACATAAAAAATATCACCATTTCAACTTTTGAAGTGAAATACACCTTTTTCATGCTTAGCTAAGGTGTCATCTATGTAAAAAAGAAAGTTTAGGTGTTTGATATGCAAATACATAAGAATTAAGTGTTATGTATATCAATCTTTTTTTTATTTTATATTGATGATTTTCAGTGCCAGTATTGTTTTTGTTGTTGTAACAGAACAGAACAGTTATTACTATATCCTGAAAGATTGAATGATACTGAGTGTGCTCTTTTTCTTTGATTGAACTCTGGTTTCAGGTGAAACAATCATCCATAAAAACAAACTCTTATCAAGAAGGAAGTTCTGTTCAGAAGCTGATGAATGAGATCTGTCATGGAGAAAATACTAAAAATGGCACATCTGGTGTTGTTGCTCGATTAATGGGCATTGATACTTCACTGCCAAAAATTGGACCAACGGTCCATACGAAGGAATGTTTCGACGAAAATTTAAGACAACAAACTCCAAACATGTCAAATTGTAAGGGTGCTGAAGTTGCTTTGGGCTCACTTCCGAAGATATCGCCTTCAAATTGTAAGCAGCAATATTTCATCCCATCAACAAAAAGCTTGAGTTTGACAAAACCACCCCGCCGAGAGCATCCGCACGAAGAGCAACTAAAGAAATTCAAAAAAGAATTTGAAGCATGGCAGGATTCCAAATTATGGGAGATTTCAAGCAACCTTTGTCATTACAGCGGTGAAGATCTCGAAAAAGAACATTTTTTTGCCCTGGAAAACCTTAAAAAGGAGAAAATGGCAGCATATGCAAACACTTCTCAAAGGCAGAAGAAGCCTGTAGACACAGAGGACTGTATTTCAGTCAATAAGCTTAAAATTAATCAGAATGATGGAAATTTTGGCATAAGGAGAGATATAGCAGGTAAAG
>JXCR01147947.1:5350-16220 GCA_002079205.1 Phalaenopsis hybrid cultivar
GTTGGGTTGGTCATTGCAGCAACTTTGCTAAAGAAAGTACTGGGGTTAGTTATATGGCCAAAGTGTTGTAGTTTTAGTGCAAAGACTAAAGCTAACAACAAAGAAGTCTAAGGACCAGATAAAAAATTCAAAATTTTCAAAATTTATGTAGTATTAGTTCAATTTGCAAAATTGAAATATTTTAGGACCCAGTACGACATCCAGAAAAGCAAAATCATCCCCGAAAGGAGATGAAAATGCAAAGTTTAGGACCCAGTGCGGGACCTACTTTATACAACGTCCGAGTGGAATTAGTCCACCTACACACTTATTGAGGGTCCGACCCCATATAAAGATCAGGATGTCTTTAATGGCCTTCTGAATCGCTCTGTCCAAAGATGGTTGAACAGATGATCCTGAAGGTCAAAAGAGTTGAATCGTACTTTCCCAAGACAAAAATGGGTAAAATATGTCAACGGAAGAAAGGTAATCTTGATTCATGCGTACTTTCCCAAGACAGTAAATGGATAAAGTATGCCAACGGAAGAAAGGTAATCTTGATTCATGAGGGACATGAATGCATTACTGATGAGATATTTTTTTTCTTTGATTTTAAATGGAGAGAGAAGCTAATCCCCAGCGGAGTCGGCAGAAGCTGTCGGCACTATTTTTGGTGTGGGGTTTGCCCGTAAGAAGCTNTTAATGAGTTCCATAATTTCATTTAGACCGTGGGAAGCCTCGTTAGCAACCGTAGGTTACCTCCTCCAAGGGGTTCCCGATCTTCCAATAGAGACGTATTAATTTAGTTGAAGTTGTATTTTTGGTGATGTTTGTGATTAAATTTTGAGTTATTTTATATTTTAAATGTTGTGAGGTATTTTTGTTTGAAATTTTGTTTTTGTTTTTGGTTTTGGTTTTATTTTATTTTTTTAACATGCAAGTGTTTTTTATGCAATAAGTATGATACAAGCATAAAAGAAAAGCAGTAGAAAAGTACAAAAAAGACTATAAAACGCTGTAAACTGTAAAACTGTGCCTGACGAGTCTTCTCGTTCCACCACCTGAATCTCAAAATGCATGTCAGGGCATTTATGTATAGAGAGCTGGAAAAGTAAAGTTTTTGAAACCTTCCTAACTCTATGTTGTGTATTGGGGGTCCTTAAATTTTAAGGATAATATTATTAACAAAGCAAAATAAGTTTTAAAAGATCCCTAAGGTATTCACCAGATTAAGAGTAGGGAGCAGGTCCATGCAACCTTCCAAGCAAAATAAGTTTAATATAAAAGATCCTAAGGTCTTCACGAGAATAAGAGTAGGGAGCAGGTCCATGCAACCTTATTTATGTCCGGTAAAAGACCTTTGGTCCATTTAAACTTTATTATGTTGCTTAATAATTCATCCTTAATATCCTGATGCTCAGTGAACATTGATGTCTTGATTATTCCCAAGAATAAGGTAATTCTNGTGGCCTTCTGAATCACTCTGTCCAAAGATGGTCTAACAGATGATTCTGAAGGTCAAAAGAGTTGACCATACTTTTTCAAGACAGAAATGGGTAAAGTATGCCAACGGAAGAAATGTAATCTTGATTCATGAGGGACATCACATTACCGATATATAAAGATATTTTTTTCCTTGATTTAAATGGAGAGAGAAGCAATCCCCAGCGGAGTCGCCAGAAGCTGACATTACCGATGTATGAAGATATTTTTCCTTGATTTAAATGGAGAGAGAAGCTATCCCCAGGGGAGTCGCCAGAAGTTGTCGGCACTATTTTTTTGGTGTGGGCTTTGCCCGTGAGAAGTTGTCGGTCATCGGAATTGAAATCCCGTTGCCCGCTTTGGAAGGACGTTTAAAAGTTGGGTTTTAAAAAAAATGAAGTCAAACTGACCCCATAATTTTTATAGTTTAGATAAAAGAGCACTTTATCTCAAATCCTGTATTTATCCTGAAGGATGAACACAAGAATTGAGGGTCAGGCTCGATCAAATAAACTAAAGAAAGTTATGACATCCGTTTGATNCAAAATATTTTAGGACCCAGTGAAGGATCTACTTTATACAATGCTCAGGTGGAAGTAGTCCACCTACACACTTATTGGGGGTTCAACCTCATATAAAGATCAGATTGTCCTTAATGACCTTTTTGAANGTATTTATCCTGAAAGATGAACACAATAATTGAGGGTGATGCTCGATCAAATAAACTAGAGAAAGTTATCATCCGTTTGGTCTGTGAAACCAATGTATTGGCCGACAAGTTCCCCTATTTAATATAAGGAATGACATCCGTTTGGTCTGCGAAATTGAGGGTGAGGTTCGATCAAATAAACTAGAGAAAGTTATGACATCCGTTTGGTCTGTGAAACCAATGTATTGGCCGACAAAATTCCCCTATTTAATATAAGGAATTAAATAGGGTTTATCACGAAACCAATGTATTGGCCGACAAGTTCCCCTACTTAATATAAGGAATTAAATAGGGTTTAGTGAAACCAATGTATTGGCCGACAAAATTCCCCTATTTAATATAAGGAATTAAATAGGGTTTATATTGAGGGTGAGGTTCGATCAAATAAACTAGAGAAAGTTATGACATCCGTTTGGTCTGTGAAACCAATGTATTGGCCGACAAAATTCCCCTATTTAATATAAGGAATTAAATAGGGTTTATTTGCAAAACCAATGTATTGGCCGATAAATTCCCCTATTTAATATAAGGAATTAAATAGGGTTTATATTATGTTNGGATTTCTCTTCTGAGATCGGGTCAACGGTACAGTCTTTGAACTTGATCTGATTTCAAAAGTTGAAGGCGCAGTAGTTAATTCTTCAGTCGAATCTCCTATTATCATGATTTCTTTTCCCTTAGTGGCAGGGACAACTGTCTTTGTTGGTGTTATTGTATCAGTAATAGAGGTCTTAGTTTTCTTGTGAACCAGAAAGTCATCAAGGGAGTTCAGGTTGAATTCAGTAGCGGGCTCTTGTATTTCTGGAGCAGCAACTTTCACAACAACAAAAGGAGCCTTCCCGAGGATGACCTCGGGTTCTTGCATTTCTGGAGCAGCAACTTTTACAACAACAAAAGGAGCCTTCCCGAGGATGACCTCGAGATCTCTAAACCCCATTCCAAACTTGATGGTAGTAGCAACGTTGCGGGCTTCGCGGCTTGTTGGCAGGTTGCAGGTAAATGTTAGCGTTGTGTGGGCCATTGCAACAACTTTGCAAAAGAACGTGCTGGGATTAGTTATATGGCCAAAGTATTGTAGTTTTAGTGCANCTAAAATAATATCAATAAATAAAAAAACCAGAAAAATATAAAATTTGCTTCTCTGGGTTCTTTGACCTCAAGGAGATTTTTAAAAAATACAGAACTTAATTTTCCCCATTTAAAATATTTTATATTTAATAAATACCCCAGAATTTTAAATAATCTAATAATTCAAATAAAATTAAAAAATAGATGAAATTTTGTCCAAATGGCTCTCCGGTCTAGGTCTACCTCCAGTAAAAATTTCAAGTGATTAGGATTCACATTGGTCAAGTTAGCAAATTTTCTTTGAAAATCCCATTTTTGCATGAAAATAATTATATAAATTAAATTAAATTTTGAAAAACAACATTTTCTCCTCTGATATCTTAATTGACCCATGAATGAGGTAGAATAAAAATTTCAAAGTCATTTGATTTGAANCAAATTAAGATCTCTGTCTAGAGATCTCCTATGTCTTTGGAAAAAATGCTCAAATTATGCATCTAGACAGAGGCTACAACATATAAAAATTTTGGGTCAAGGTGATATCTCAACATGAATGGAGAATTGAAAAACCCCTACCCTAATTCATTTTTAAAAAATAATTTATGCATTAAATTAATGTGAAAATAATTCCATATGGTTCTCCTCTGTTCACTGATCAAGAGGGTATTTTTATTTTATTTTTATGAATTTTCTACACAAAGATATGGATTTTTGAAGTTTAATAGCTATTTTCTGAATTTTTTAAATATCCTATTTATCTATTCAAACCGCGGGCTGACTGGATCCTCGGATCCGTCGAAAAGCCACGCGGCGCGCTCCTATTCGACGCCGCCTTCTGACTCAGCTACAACGCGTCCCGCTGTATCGCCTCAGATGGTCATCCGACTTGATCTCCGCCATTCATTCAATACATGCGAAGATTGACGGCATCCGTTCATCGTCCCCGATAGCCTTAACCGAGAGCCGTCCATTTTAAAACCTTAAGATCTCTCTCATTTCTTAATGGATTTTAATGATTATTTTTTTAAAATGCTCGTCTTAAAGAGAAGAACACATCAATATGGTAAACATGCTATAAAATCAAGCCATTATAAATGGAGAGCTCGTAAAGGCTCGGGAGAGTGNTATGAAATTAAGCCATTGTAAATATAGAGCTCGCAAAGGCTCGGGAGAGTAAGGGAGGTTATACCTATGCTCCGAGAGGTGTAGCCTCAATCAGAGATTCTTCACACCTTTGTTATACTCCAAAGAGCTTGGGATGGAGCCTCTGGCCCTGGTGTAAATCCTATGTATGTTTTTTATCAAAGTCGATTTTGGGTGTTGGTTAAGAGCTATGGTAGAGGCTATTTCAGAGGGGGAATTGATGGGGGTTTGGTTTCTTTCACTGTTGTGAAGGTGTAGGACCAATCAATTTGGAGTTTGAAAGGCCTTAGTGAAATATTTTTACCACACCACTATTCATGGTCGTGGGGTGGATTTTTATAGAAATTGGCCATGTTGTTGCTTAGCTGGCCAATTGAGGGGTTAGCCTCACTGCTTAGGTGTCAAGAAGAGGAGCTCTCAGCTCAAAGGTTAGCCCCACTGCTTAGGTGTCAAGAAGAGGAGCTCTCAGCTCAATTTGGGCTGAGGTGGCTTCTTAGCATAAGTTTAAGTTTTAACCATGTGGGGGATCACGGTTTTGGGCTTTAGCTTGGGTTAATGTGGCTAACCAAGGCTTGGACCATGGTTAAAGCTTATGATGATCAGTAAAAATGGCACCATAGGTATGGACATGTGGTATGGCAAGTACATTGGTTTAACCTCTTTATTATCTCTTTAAAAGTTTTGGACATGGGCTTAGACCATGGTTAAAGCTTATGATGATCAGTAAAAATGGCACCATAGGGTATGGACATGTGGTAAGTCAAGTACATTGATTTAACCCCCTCCTTATCTCTTTGAAAAGTTTTCTTAAAATTTTACCCGTGGGATAAATATCAAGCCTAACCATGAGTTAATGAATGGCTTTAAACTCAACCCTAGAGTCTAAGGTGAGTCATGGTAAGGCTTATTTGATCATACCATAATTGATTTGGATTTGACCTTAAGTCCAAGAAGGTGCATATGGCCAAATCTTGTGTTTGGGCTAGTTTAGACATGTGAATTAGCCCAATTAACTATGTAATTAGGTGTAGAAGACCATGATGAATAACTTTCATGAAGGGTGAAAGTCATTTTGAGGTCAATTGGTTAATCAATTTGATGGATTATTTTGACCCATTTTAAGCGTGTTGGGCTAAGTTTGGGTCAAACTTGGGCTAGCCATGGGCTAGTTTTGGACCCACTTTAAGCATGTTGGGCTAAGTTTGGGTCAAACTTGGGCTAGCCATGGGCTAAGTCCAAATTTATTATTGTATTTGGTGTAAAACATCATTATAAACAACTTTCATGAAGGATGAAAGTTGTTTTGAAGTTGATTTGATGGTCAATTTGAATGGATTTTGATGGGTTTGGGTTTAGACCTAAATTAAGCCCTTAAGGGTCAAATTTGGGTCAAACTTGAGCTAGCTTTGGGCTAAGCTCAAATTGATTGTTGTATTTGGTCACAAAGTGTCAAACTTGAGCTAGCTTTGGACTAAGCTCAAATTGATTGTTGTGTTTGGTCACAAATGACTTTTTTCAACAAAAATTGGATGCCAATTTGAGGTCTAAGGCATTCAATTGTTGAGATTTGGGGTACCAACAAAAATTGGATGCCAATTTGAGATCTAAGGCATTCAATTGTTGAGATTTGGGGTGTTATCAATAAAAATTGGATGCTAATTTGAGGTCTAAGGCATTCAATTGTTGAGATTTGAGGTGTTAGATAAAAATTGGATGCCAATTTGAGGTCTAAGGCATTCAATTGTTGAGATTTGGGATGTTAGCCAACTAAAATTGGATGCCAATTTGAGATCTAAGGCATTCAATTGTTGAGATTTGGGGTGTTAGCCAATCTTGGGGCTAATTTGGGGATTTTGTCAAAGATGGTCAAATTGACCAAATTGGACCAAGGTGTAGGCTAATTTGGGGATTTTGTCAAAGATGGTCAAATTAACCAAATTGGACCATGGTGTAGTTGGTGATGCCAATTTGAGGTTTAGGGCATTCAATTGTTGAGATTTGGGGTGTTAGCCAATATTGGGCTTGGGAATTTTGGATTTAGGTCAAAATCAAATGGATTTGAGGCTTCACCAAGGCCAATTGATGGTTGATTTTGAAAGGATTTTGTCAAAGATGGTCATATTGACCAAATTGAACCAAGGTGTAGTTGGACAAAATGAATTTTAGATTTAAACCAAATTAGATGATCAAAAGGTTTTACCAATGCAAATTTATGGTCAAATTATTTGTCAAAGATGGTCATATTGACCAAATTGGACCAAGGTGTAGTTGGACAAAATGAAATTGTCTAAGGCATTCAATTGTTGAGATTTGAGGTGTTAGCCAATATTGGGGCTAATTTGGGGATTATCAAAGATGCATCTGACCAAATTGGAGCATGGTGTAGTTGGACAAAATGAAATTGGGAGTAGTTTGGATTTATTGAGATTTTTTGGGAATTTTTGAAATTTTTGGATTTTTTGGGCCATGGAGGGGTATCTTGGTAATTTGGTCATTTTTGAAATTTTTTGTCAGTTTTGGCAAATTTGGATGTATTCAAAGTGTTTGGAATAATTTTTGATCAATTTTGGGTATTTTGGCAAAAATTTAAGAATTTTGGCCAAAATTTGGGTCCCAAGGGCAGTCAGGCAAATTGGAGGTGCCTAGGGGTAAAAGGCCCAAGTTAGGCATTCCAAGTAGAATTGGATAAATATCAATTCTAAATGAGTCATAAACTAATGTATTGTGAAGATATGGTGTACTCTAGTTCCAAGTCAACACCCACGGTCAATCTTAAGGCCAAGTAGCCCTATAGGAACTTTTCTTGAGCTTCCCTCATAATGATCTTACCTACTAAATGCTAGAGGCTAAGATCAATATGTGGAATTTTAAGTTGATGAAGAGAAGAGTTTTGAATTTTTAATGGTGAGGGTACCTTTTCTAGTTTTCTAAGACTAGTCAATAGGAAAGTCCTATGGCTAGACCTAGGCTACTAAAGAAGTTTCTAGACCTCAACCAAAAGTGAGGTCAACAGTCGCATAAGTGCCAATCTCTGGCACTTAGACACCTCAATTTATTTTTTTCACTTTCATCATTTTTGCTCCAAATTTGATTGTTTTCCATTCCTTTTACTATTTTTCATTCATTTGCTTGTACCTGAAAGAAAAACAAGCAAATACCTTTCATTAAAGCACAATATCTCAAGAATAGGTATAAAAATATGTTCTAAAAGACTACATATTTTAGGTGTATCTCTAACCTATTAACCAATGAACTCCGAGGGATGTCAGGGTTAGTAGAGCGAAATAACTTTGAATATGTAGGATTGGTCCTTGAACAACATGTTGAGTTGGATGAATTTAGTTGGACGACTGACGATGAATTTACTCTTCTTTTCAAGGAAACCCCTAACATTCTTTGAGAGATAATTGAGCCAGTAAGACCACACATGGGAGAAGCCCCAAGGAAGAAGTTGGAGGATAGCCCTATGTATGAGATTAAATATACAAAGCTTTAACATGAGCTCGTAGAATATAGAGAGAACCTAATCCAAGAATTAGTAGACCCTAATTTTCCTTTTATGGACCCATTTCTTGGAAATATCAGAGAAAATACTTTTCGGCAAAATGGAAAATAATTTGATGAATTCTGGATTCAGAATGAAGCCACAAGTTTGATCATCTAAATAAACCCCCTACATACCATCTAGAAGACTGCTATTGAATTTAGAGGGAGAAGTTGTAAGAAAAAATAGTTTTTGAGGACTTAATAAAAACTCTAGGACTAATAAAATATTGGGCAATTGATCTGAGATTAGTATATTAGAATTTTGATTCTTGAGAAAGCCCTTTTTGTAAGCATGAGAACGTTAAAATAAGTGCTACCTTGGAAGGCAACCTAAGTATTATCTGATGCGTTGAAAATGTTTTCACTTTCTGTATTTCATTTCAAATTTTGTTTTGAAATTTATTGTGAAACTTGCTTTGAAATTTTCTTTAAATTTGTGTTTGTATTAATTTTGAGCCTTATACCTCTACGAAGTAGTTAATCCTAGCTTGTGGGCTAGGATTTGAGAACCTCAATTTTTTACTTCTTCTATACTTTGTTCCTGTTCTGATTTATGCATTGTTACATATTTTACATACTTTTATTATGAGATTATTATAAATTATCATGTATTTATCTCTTTCCGTACTTACATATTGTACCCATGTTTATGTTTATCTAAATGCTACATATGTTATAAAAAAAACCAATTTTGGGGGAGGGGATATTTACCTTTTTAAAAACCTAAAAGTAGTTCACATGGCTGACTAAATGATTCAATATTAATAAGATAACTCTTGTAGGAAACCTATCACAGTGCCTATTATTCTCATGGGATGTCAATAGAGCTATGAGATTACTTGAGGGTAAGTAATGAGGTAAGTTTTGGGGTACTGACATGAGTCAATTTTACAAGATTTTTATTGTATGTTATCATTCTTTTTAACTTGCTGTTTCATATCATTTTTTATGATATTATGCTTGTTAATGTTTCTTTGTATTGTTTTACTGGTGAAGGTGTCAAACATGCAAAATAACGCGAAAACACGTGAAAAAAGTGTTGTCAAACCGTATCTCGGTTTGACCATGCCAAATCTTGGCATGACCATGCCAGTTTCAGGCATGGTCACACTGTTATTCTGCCACATCCCATTTTGGAAGGTGTTTTTATGTTGATTTTTGCTGGAGCTTTAAATGGAGAAGCTATGAAATGAATAGAAGCACTCTTTCAAGGGAAGGAGAGATCTAGAGTTGGATTATCCACCATAGTTCAGGGTTTTGAGAGTTTTCCCTATGTTCTTACTTCCTCTTTTGGGGTTGAAGTCATAAGGGTTTTTTTCTACCTTTTCCTTTATGATGTTCTTATATGTTTTTGAGAGGTTAATGTATGAGAGAAATTAGTTGTTTTGGAAGATGGAACAAATCATTTTGTTGTGTTCACTTTCCAATTTTCCTTGCAATTTTGGTTTCATTGGGATGTTTTTTCAGTGTAGTTTCTATCATGTGTAACTAAACATTTTTTTGTGTCTCTGTGATTTACTATTTGGGTTTTGTGGTTTACACAAATTATTTCTTTCCCTAGATCACTTTTTTGAGAAATTAGGGCTTTTTGTTATTGTGTTAACCACTGAGATTCATTTACTTTTGATTTGATCAATTAGAAAGTAAACATATTTCATGAGGCATGACTCCTACTAGTTTTGTAGTAGAACGAAGTGGTGAATCATAGAATTTAGATAACAATAAGCATATTTTATCTAGGTTTTTCAACCTTAAAAGATGACCAGATTAAATCCACGAGTTGTCATGGGGATTGAGGAAGTCTCAAATTCATAGATAGGCATAGGCATATAAAGGAATTTCTATACTTTTTGACAATAATCACGTTGGGAAAAGTTTAGGAAATCAATAAGCACCATATTACCTAAATCACAAGGGCGCGATCCTCATATATCTTGAAGAATAGTAAGATTTATCTATCAATTTTTTTGTGTTTTCTAAACACTTTATCTTTTATTTTTGCTTTCAAGTAGGATTTTATGAAATACAAATATGCTAAATTAGGTTTAGAAGTTTAGTGAATTTGAGATTTTCCCTCCAAAATAATTCTTAAGACTTTCCTCGTGGGATGGATTCCCAAAAATATTTAGTTATATTATTACTTGGAACATATACTTGTATTGTTCGGATAACTTACTGCATGGTAAGTTCTGGCACATGAATTTTTCATGCTTGATCCTAAATTTATACAATACAAAAATTTTAGAATTAAGTTACATAACACATACCACTGTCCCTAGTTCTCATCACACAGTTTCACACATCAAGCGCACTAGAACCCATGCCCATAACTTATTTTTTATGCATGCCTATTCCTAAGGATTCCAAATAAAAATACATATAAAAGCTTAAAAAGACTAGACCTGTAATGAAATAGGGTTAGCAAAAATTTATCTTCAAGCAATGTAGTCAACTATGCCTAAGAGGAAGAGAGCTAAACATCACTTGTTAAAAATGAGTTAGCCTAAATCATTACAGGTCCTCCATATTGGACATGACTCCTTACAAGAAAACTACCTCTTACATACAAGTGTGCACATTTGTTGACCTCACTTTTGGTTGAGGTCTAGAAACTTCTTTAGTAGCCTAGGTCTAGCCATAGGACTTTCCTATTGACTAGTCTTAGAAAACTAGAAAAGGTATCCTCACCATTAGAAATTCAAACTCTTCTCTTTGCTCAACTTGAGATTCCACATATTGGTCCTAACCTCTAATATTTAGAAGGTAAGATCATTATGGGAGTGTTCAAGAAGAGTTCTTATAGGGTTACTTGGCCTTAGGATTGACCCTGGGTGTTGATTTGAAGCTAAGATACATTATACCCTTACTATATCTTCACAATACACTAATTAAGATCAATACATGAAAGCCCAAAATGGGGATTTCATTGATCCATGGTTCATT
>JXCR01147947.1:43336-70401 GCA_002079205.1 Phalaenopsis hybrid cultivar
GGCAAAAATTTGGGAATATTAGCCAAATTTGGGTCCCAAGGGCAGTTAGGTAATTTGGAGGTGCCTAGGGGCAAAAGACCAAGTTAGGCATTTCACATAGAATTGGATAGATATCCATTCTAAATGAACCATGGATTAATGTATTGTGAAGATATGGTGTACCCTAGTTCCAAGTCAACACCCAGGGTCAATTCTAAAACCAAGTAATCATATAGGGACTCTTCTTGAATTCTCTCATAATGATCTTACCTACTAAAAGCTAGAGGTTACGATCAATATGTGAAACTTCAAGTTGAGTAAAGAGAAAGGCTTTGAATTTCTAATAGTGAGGGTACCTTTTCTAGTTTTCTAAGACTAGCCAATAGGAAAGTCCTATGGCTAGACCTAGGCTACTGAAGAAGTTTCTAGACCTCAACCAAAAGTGAGGTCAACAGCATGCAAGTTTTGCAGGTATAAAAGTACAGTATGAAAGTACAATGCTGAAAACTATAAAAGCGTACCTGGCGAGACTTCTCGTTCCACCACCTGAAACTTAAAATGCATGTCAGGGCAATTTATATGAAACAGGGAAGTAAAATTTTGACGACCTATCTAACCCTAGGTCATATCTTGGTGGGTCCTTAGGAGTTTAGTTAAGGATAATTTTGTCAAGCAAAACATATTAAGTTTAGTAGATCTTCAATATATCCAACAGATCTAGAGAACGAAGCAGGTCCGTGCTACTCTCTCGCTGCCTGGTGGAAAATCTCAAGTTCTTTTAATCTTTATTATGTTGCTTAATAATTCATCCTACAAACACCTTAATGCTCAGTGAACATTGATGTCTTAATTTTCCCTAAGAATAGGGTAATTATCACTTGTGATTCAATTTAAGAATTATGTGGTGAAGAGCCTTAAAGAGGCAAGTTAATGTTGTTGGAACACTTAGCAAAATTTCAACTTTAATTGGACTAATAGTGTTTGAAAGATATTTTAATTTTCAATGATATTTACTTTTCTAATCTTCATTTAAATGAAACTTAATTTAGCCTAAGTGACTACTAAACCCTCAAGACCTAAGTGAGTGTCTTAATTAGCTTTGAAAAGGCTAAGCTTTAGGTGGTCATGATTTATGATTTAAATTTTATTTGAAAATAAAAATAGGGGTATTAAATTGATTAATTATTGACTTCAAAAGTCATACCCCTAAGCCCAGATTCATTTTATTTTAATAAACTTCCAAATTTTAATAATTTATAAATTTATTAACCTATCTTTTTAATTGGGAAAGTGAGGTTAGTTTCTACCAATTAACTCCTTGTATTTCAAACATCCAAATTAAGATAAGAGGTTACCCATTTCCCTCCTTGAATTAAGCCTAAATGTTAATTAAGGCTAAACTTCCAAAATTACACATTTGCCCCTAAGGCTCTAACACTTCATAATTTGTCAAATTCAATTCAAATGACTTTGAAATTTTTATCCTACCTCATTCATGGGTCTATTAAGACATCAGAGGAGAAAATGTGATTTTTCAAAATTTAATTTATTTATATAATTATTTTCATGTAAAAAAATAGGATTTTCAAAAGAAAATTCCTAATTTGACCAAGGTGATTCCTAATCTCTTGAAGTTTTTTCTAGAGGTAGTCTTAGATAAGAGAAACCTTTGGACCAAATTTCATGATTTTTGGAATTTTATTTGAATTTTAAGAATTATTTTTACTTCTGGGGTATTTATTAAATATAAAATATTTTAAAGGGGGAAAATTAAGTTTTGTGTTTTTGAAAAGTTTCCCTGAGGTCAAAGAACTCAAAGAAGAAAATTTTATATTTTTCTGAATTTTACTTGAATTATTGAAATTATTTTTAGTGAAAACTCATTTTTAGCCTTTAAAAAAATTATTTTTAAGGTTTGAAATTCAGTTTCTTTATTTAGAAAATTAGGAAAAATATTCTAATTGTTCCTAAGTACTTACGAAGCAATTTAGAACATTTTCATGAGTTTTATTATTTTTGTGATTTTTAATTATTTAAATATTTAAAATAGGCCAAAAATCAAGTTTTTTATTTTAAATATCATTTTAGTTTTAAAAAATACCCTTGATCACAAAGAACTCAAAAAAATAAGTTTTATAATTTTTCAAGTTATATTTTGATTTTTAAAAATCATTTTGGTGCTAAAAATGTTATTTATCTTTAAAAATCAACTTAAGTTATCAAATGAACTCAAAATACTTTGAAATTTTAATGGTGAGTTCTCTGGATCATAAATAATAGTAGAGATCAAAAATCAAGTTATTTAAATGTTTATATCTTGCAAAATTAATTTTTTTAATGATTTAGAGTTTATGAAAATTAAGTACATTTTAAATGACTTGACCCATAAAATTATTTCCAAAAGCTCCTTTAGTTAGGGTGGACCTATTAAGATTTTCTTAGAATTTTCTAATCAACATGCTATTTATCATGATTAAATTATGTAAATAGAAGACACAAACTTGAAAAATATGGGTCTCTGTATAGGAACCTCCTCTGAATTTGAAAAAATTAAAGATATTCCCCTTAATAGAGGCTACAACATGCCAAAAATTCAAGCTATGGTGATAAGTCTACATGCATGGAGAATCAAACATTCAAATCAGTGTTTAATTAATTAAAAATAAAATATACATCACATGGACTTAAAATTATTTTTACATTAATCTCCTCTGTTCACTAAGTGGGTATTTTTATTTTATTTTTGTGATTTTCTACACAAAGTTATGGATTTTTGAAGTTAAGGGTGTTTAAATAAGTAGAAAAAGCCCTATTTTTCTACTTATCCACGCGACGCCTCGTCAACCTATGGCAGATCCAAGCTCCGTGCGGCGTGCTCCCATTTGACGCCACCGTTCACGCCAGCAACCACGCTTCCCGCTGCTTGTGTAAAGAAGCATTGTCCGGCTTTATCTTGGCCGTCCATTCGATACATGCTTGATCAAACAACTCCCCGTCATTGTCCCCCAATAGAGTGATCTCGTGACCGTCCACACTAAAACCCTAAGATCTCAGCCTAGACTCAACCAAATCACTTCGGGTTTGATCTTATGGACTCGTCTAAGTGAGACAAACATAATCCATGTGATAATCATGTAATTAAATTAAGTCTAATCAAATGGAGAATCAAAATAGGCTCGCAAGGGGGAGAAGTTTTATACCTTTTCTCTGAGAAGTGAAGCTTCAATCAGAGGGTCTTGACACATTTGTTAGGGTCCAAGGAGGCTAGGGATTAAGACTCGTGCTGTGGTTTAAGGCTAAGGTATGAGTTCAACCAAGCTCGATTTCAAGTGTTGGTCTAGAGCTATGGTGGAGGTTATTTCAGAGGGATATTTTATGGGGCTTTGGCTTCTTTCTTGGTTGTGAAGGTGTGGGCACAAGTAATCGAAGTTTGGTGGACTATTGAAGTGTAATGAGTTCTGTCCTGGTTTTGCGTAGAGGTTTGAGCTCAAAATTAAGCTTCCACAGTGGAATTCAATTAGGGAGGAGGGTTGGATTACACTCAGGGGATCTCAGAGAAGCTTTGTGAGAAGTTTGGGAGGCTCTCTCTAAGAAATTTTCAGCACACCTCCCAGGGCCGTGGAGGTTAGATTTTATAAAAATGGCCATAGGGTGACTCTCAGGGCACAAGTTTGGGTGCATTGTGGTGCTTAGGTGGAGGGCAGACGAGCTTTACAGTTTGATTTGGTTGAGTTGGCCTTTAGGTTTGATTTAGGTGAAGCTCCATGGGGGTGGCTCTCGGTTTGGCCATTTTTCGGCCACTGAGCTGGCCGGCAGGCTAGGGGGAGGTGGCTAGGAGATCAGGGAACCCAGGGGAATCTGTCACAGCAATTTAATGGGTTGAGGTTTAATTTTGGTAAGGGTATCTTAAGCATGTGCATTTTTGGAAATAAAAATCCCTTAATTTTGGGGACCTTTATTCCATGGCTTAGTTTAGGTGGTTAAATGGGGTTTGGCTCAGTCATAGGGTCTAACCAATGGCTGAGGTGGAGTTAATTTTGTGACTTTGGGGTAGTTAGGCCATCTTTAATTCATAGGTTCAATGTGGGATCAAGTGATCAAAGTTTGGGTTTGGGCTAGGTTAGCCTTGTCAAATGACCCAATTGATTGATCAACATTATGTAAATGATTGTTATGAAGATTTTTGGTGAAGAAAGATGAAGTCAAAAATTTCGACCTGTGGCAGAGTGAAATTAGCCCCTGAGTGAGTCTGGGTGGAAAATGATCCAGGTGATCTTGGTGAAAAATCCCATGAAGATTTATGGATTGTGATTGGAGAGCAAAAGAAAGGTCTCTATCTATCTTGATAAGAATCTTTTGGTTAAAGCTAAGCTTTTTTTCTCTTGGTTGAAGGTTCAGCAGGCAATGCTTGAGTTCAATTAGTAGGTCAATTTGAGGGATTTTTGAGATTTGGCCAATTTGCGCAAGTTGGGCTAGACATGGGACTAGGTTAAGCTAGCCTTGCGCTAAGTCCAATTTGAATGGTCCACATGATCAAGGGAGGTGTTGTGAAGATTTTTCATTTAGGAATGGAGTGGAAATTTTGGGGTTAAGGCCCTCAATTTGATGAAATTTTGAGACATGGTCAATTTGGGGCAAATTTTGGGCTTTTGGACTTAGGTTGAAATCAAATTAATATTGAGATCCTAACAAGGCCAATTGAAGGTTAAATTTGATGTTTAGGAATGTTATGAAGATTTTCCAACACATATTGTGGCCAATTCAGTGGTCTATGGGTTCAATTTGGTGGAACCAAGTCATGGGGCCAAAATTGGGTTTTTGATCTAAATCAAAATTGGGTTCAAATCATGGATCAATTGGGCTTGGATTTGGTCTTCATTGGTCATATGAAGAGTGAATTTGAGTTTAGAATTGAAATTGGGGAAATTGAGACCAATTGGATAGACATTTGAGGTGCTTTGGAGAAAATATGGGCCTTTAAAGGGCAATTTGGGGGTTTAGATCAAAGATGGTTAAATTGGCCATAGTGGGTCATGTGATGGTTGAGGAAAGTAAAATTGAGAATATTTGGGAGGTTTTAGGAATTTTTTGGGATTTTAAATTTTTTTTTGGAATTTTGGGCCAAAGAGGGGTATTTTGGTAATTTAGCCAATTTGGGGATTTTGGGTAATTTGGGTGTTTTCAAGGTGTTTGAGATGATTTTTGAACAAGTTTGGGTATTTTGGCTAGATTTGGAGATTTTGGCCAAATTTGGGATCCTATGGGTATCTGGGTAGTTTTAGAGAATTTAGGGGCAATAGGGTAGGTTGGGTATCTTGATAGAGGTGGATTGCCAACCACCATAAATAAGTCATGGATCAATGGAAACCCCGTTTTGTGTCCTCTATGTAGTGGTCTTAGCTAAACCCTATCCTAAGGCTTATGGGTTTAGGAAACCACCTACAGGAGTCTCCCAAAAGTATCAAGGGACCAAAGCCTAGAAGTTCTAGGTTTAGGGTAGTGAGTGATTGTGAGTGCAAGTGATTGCAAGTAAGTGGCTTAGCCCTAGAACAGCACCCAGGGTCAACCCTAAAGTCCAGCAGTCATAAGGATGACTCATCTTGAGTTCCCCCATAATGACCCCATCTACTAAGTGCTAGAGGTTAGGACCAATTTGTGGACTTCAAGTTGAGTAGAGAAGAGTTTGAAATTTCTAATGGTGAGGGTTCCTTGTCTAGTTTTTAATAGGAAAGTCCTATGGTTAGACCTTAGGCTACCAAAGAGGAAAAATTGTACCTCAACTAAATGTGAGGTCAACACTAGTGTGTTAGCCCAATTGCTTAGGTGGAAGGCAAAAGACCTCAAGCCTCTAATAAGATTGGGACAAGTTGGATGGGCTCAATTTGGTGTTTAATCACCTTTAACCTCACAGATTGGTGTTTTCCAGTGATCCATGTGGTGGCTGCCCAATGACCAGTCACCTCTTTGCTCAGGGTGACCAGGGGGTGCTTAGGCAAGAAATGATGGAAAAGATCTTTGGCTTAAAGCCCAAATATGGGCATAAATCCCTTAATTTAGGGACCATTGGTCCATAGCATAGATTGGTTGGTTTTACATGGGTTAGCCTGGTCCAAAGAAAGGGCTTAGTGGCTGTGGTGGTATTTGGTTGGCCAATTTGGCTTGATTAAGTCAATTTTTGGTTAAGGGGTCCATGTGGGTCAATTTGGCTTAAAGTGGGTTTGAGTTAGGCTAGCCATGACCTTGATCCCAATTGATTGATCAAAATTATGTAGATGATTGTGATAATGATTTTTGGTTAAGGATTGAAATGATTTTGAGTTCAATTGGGGGTTCAATTTAGAGGATTTTGGAATTTTCATCACTTTGGGCATGTTGGGCTAGACTTGGGTCTAGATTGGGCTAGGCTTGGGCTAAGTTCAAATCTACTATTGAAAATGGTCAATAGGAATATCATGAAGAGTTTCAATATAAATTGGGTGCCAATTTTGGGGCTAAGGAAATCAATTTCATGGAATTTTTGGGTATAGCCAATTTGGGGTAAATTTGGGCCTTTTGGACTTAGGTCAAAATTAAATGAAATTAAAGCTTCACTAAGGCCAATTAAAGGTCAATTTTGATGTATATGAGTGTTATAAAGAGTTTTCAAAATAAATTATGCAAATTAAGTGGGCTATGAGTTCAATTTGGTGATATTAGGTCATGTGGCCAAAATTGGAGGTTTGCCTTAGATCAAAATTTGGCTTAAAGAATGGGCCAATTAAACTTGAATTTGGTTTAATTAGTCATATGAAATGTGAATTTGAGTTTAGAATTGAAATTGGGGGAGATTATGACCAATATGATGGACATTTGAGGTAAATTTGGGGAAATTGGGCTTTTAAAGGTAATTTGGTGGTTTTGATCAAAATGATCAAATTTGTCAAATTGGGTGCAATTGAAGGTCCAAATTGGTTTTGAAAACATCTAGAGTGATTTTGGAAGTTTTGGGGGAGTTTGAGGCGCCAATGGCATTTTTGTTATTTTAGCAATTTTGGGGGTATTTTGGTAAATTTGGAATCTTTAGGTGGTTTTGGGTAATTTGGGTATCTTCAAAAGGCTTGAAATGATTTTTGGACAATTTTGGGTTACTTGGGTGAATTTGAGAATTTTGGCCAAATTTAGGGTCTCAAGGGTATTTAGGTAATTTGGGGGACTTTAGGGGAAAAAACTAAGTTGGATATTTTGAGTAGAATTGGGGGGCTAACCACCATAAATGAGTTATAAACCAATGGAATTTCCATTTATAACCTCTATGTACTGGTCTTAGCTAAAACCTAGCCTAGGTCTAGCGAATTTACGGGACCATCTACATGAGTCTCCCAAAGGATCAAGGGACCAGAGTCAAGAAAAATTGGGTTTAGGGTTGTGAGTGAGAGTGAGTGCTTTAGTCCCAGACCAACACCCAGAGTCAACCCTAAGGGCAAGCAGTCCTATGGGAACTCTCATTGAGCTCCCTCATAATGACCCCACCTACAAAGTGCTAGAGGTTAGGACCAATATGTAGAGCTTCAAGTTGAGCAAAGAGGAGTGTAGATTTTCTAATGGTGAGGGTTCCTTTTATAGTTTTCTAGGAATAGTCAACATAAAAGTCATATGGCTAGACCCTAGGAAACTAAAGAGGAAAAACTAAACCTCAACCAAAAGTGAGGTCAACAGTTTAACTATAGGCCCTTTGCCAGCCAGTCTCATGCTTTCCTGACAAACTGACGTAGGTAGTAGCAAAGCTGCTCATTCCCATTGTAGATATTTTAAAATTCTTCTAGTGAAAACCCCAAGCCTGTGAAGGCCTGTGAAGGGCATTGGATTTTCTCTCTAGTGAAAATCTGAAACCTGCGAATCAAAGTTGTTGTAGGCGCTCCTCCCTATTCCTGTCTTCCCACATGCAAACTCGTTGCACCTTTCCTGAGCTTGCGGAGCATCTATAGGTAGATACTTTTGAGTAAACTGACTTCTCTAACTTTCTGAGCATTCCTCCACTCCTGCAGCAAGAAACTGCTAGGAATCTTGCAGCTTGCAGCAGCCAAGTAATGTTCTAGCTCTAAACTTGGTTATAGTTTATAATCAAGTACAGAATGGAGATGTCTAAATTTCTCCGGAGTCTACCAGTTTGACAATACACAAAGACATCATATCCTTCTCCGATCTTTCTAAAAATATAAGATTTCAATTTTGGATAATAGATTCAGATGCTTTTGATCACATGATTGGGGAATTTCATGTTCTCATCAACTATGAAGAGACCACCAAATCCACATTTTTTATATCACTCCCAAATTGTTGAGAAATGAGATGTAAAAATCTTTAAAGATATTAAACTTTATTCATTAATATATATTTCTTAGCTAGTTTGTAATTTAATTTCAACGAGCAAGCTTACTCAAGACTTGAATTGTGTTACTAAATTCTATTCTAACTCTTGTGGATTTCAGGCGGTGGATTCGAGAAAAGTAATTGACATTGTTGAAATGCATCAAGGTCTCTTCCTCTTTATGGAGAATTATTCTCTTAACACAAGTGTATTCTCCAATGTCTTCTCATGATCATTAGTCTGTTTGTTCAAGTCTACTAAAATTCAAGTATCTGACATTATCTTCAGGGTCATTCCAATTTGTATTAGATTGCAAAGCTATACCCCATCTTTTTATTAACAAAAACTAGTTTTATTAGTGTGAAAGATGTAAATTAACTAAACATACTCGTTATGTATATCATTTATTTCAGTACAAACCCTCACACCCTTTTCTCTATCATCTACAGTGACATTTAAGAAACTTAAAAATTGAAAACCATCAATAAAGTAATATGATTTGAATCATTCATTGATGATCATTCTAGAACTAGTTGGATATTTCTCAGAGTAAAATCTAAAATTGCAAAAATCTTTCAGTTCTTTCATAGAATGATTTACACCCAGTTCCAATATAAAATTTATATTCTCAAAGCTAATAATGCAAAAGAATACTTCAACTCTATCCTTAGAACCTTTCTTGTAAATAACNATTCTTAAATGAACCATGGATTAATGCATTGTGAAGATATGGTGTACCCTAGTTCCAAGTCTTACTCAGGGTCGACCCTAAAGCCAAGTAATCCTATAGGGATTCTTCTTGAATTCTCTTATAATACCCAGGGTCAATCCTAAAGCCAAGTAATCCTATAGGGACTCTTCTTGAATTCTATCATAATGATTCTAGGGTCAATTCTAAAGCCAAGTAATCCTATAGGGACTCTTCTTGAATTCTCTTATAATGATCCAAGGTCAACCCTAAAGCCAAGTAATCCTATAGGGATTCTTCTTAAATTCTCTTATAATGTGACCCTAAAGCCAAGTAATTCTATAGGGATTTTTCTTGAATTCTCTTATAATGATCTTATCAATCATGGATTAATGTATTGTGAAGATGTGGTGTATCTTAGTTCCAAGTCAACACCCAGGGTCAATCCTAAAGCCAAGTAATCAGGGATTCTTCTTGAATTCTCCTATAATGATCTTACCTACTAAATGCTAGAGGTTAAGATCAATATGACATGGTGTACCCTAGTTCCAAGTCAACACCCAGGGTCGACCCTAAAGCCAAGTAATCCTATAGGTATTCTTCTTGAATTCTCTTATAATGATAGGGTCAATTCTAAAGCCAAGTAATCCTATAGGGACTCTTCTTGAATTCTCTTATAATGATCATCTGCTAAATGCTAGAGGTTAAGATCATTATGTGGAATTTCAAGTTGAGTAAAAAGAAAAGTTTTGGTTTTCTAATGGTGGGGTACCTCTTCTAGTTTTCTAAGACTAGTCAATAGGAAAGTTCTATGGGCTAGAGGTTAGGACCAATATGTGGAACTTCAAGTTGAGTAAAGAGAAGAGTTTTGAGTTTAGAGGTTAAGATCAATATGTGGAGTTTCAAGTTGAGTAAAAAGAAGAGTTTTGAATTTCTACTTACCTACTAAGTGCTGGAGGTTAGGACCAATATGTGGAACTTCAAGTTGAGTAAAGAGAAGAGTTTTGAGTTTCTAATTCATAATGATCTTACCTACCAAATGCTAAAGGTTAAGATCAGTATGTAGACTTTCAAGTTGAGTAAATAGGAGAGTTTTGAGTTTCTAATGTTGAGGGTACCCTTTCTAATTTTCTAAGACTAGTCTATAGGAAAATCTTATGGCTAGACCTAGGCGAGTACCTTTTCTAATTTTCTAAGACTAGTCAATAGGAAAGTCCTATGGCTAGACCTAGGCTACAATACCTTTTCTAATTTTCTAAGATTAGTCAATAGGAAAGTCCTATGGCTAGACCTAGGCTACTAAATCCGTATGTAGACTTTCAAGTTGAGTAAATAGGAGAGTTTTGAGTTTCTAATGATGGGGGTACTCTCTAATTTTATAAGACTAGTTAATAGGAAAGTCCTATGGCTAGACCTAGGCTACTAAAGAAGTTTTCTAGACCTCAACCAAAAGTGAGGACAAAAACTATCGAAATGCCCCTCATGACAAAAAATTTTCAAAAATTCCAAAAATTCTCAAAAATTCTAAAATCATCCCAAATATTCCCAATTTCAACTTTGAACCATCACATTGACACAATTTGACCCATTTTGACCAAAAGTCCAAATTGCTCTTGAAGACCCAAGTTCCATAAATTAGCCTCAATCTTGGCCCAATTGACCTCAATCTTGCTCAATTTCAATTCCAAAGAAAAATTCAACATCCTTAATACTAATTGAAACCAAATATAAGCCCAATTTGATATAATTGCAAGCCCAATTGCAACCCAAATCAAAAAGCCCCAATTTTGACTTGATGTCCAAATCCCTAAATTGGCTCTTCAATTCAATTTAAAATCACTTGAAACCCTTTCCAAATTCTTCATGACATATCCTTACACTAAATTAAACATTGGGATGGCGCCAAACTTTAATCCATTTCAACCCAAACTCAAGCCCACAATACCATTTTCAAAAGCCCATCAAAACTAAGCCCGATTTTCAATTCCTTGAAATTAAAAGCCCACATGACAAAATCATTTCATCATCCAATTAAATCAAACCATACACCATGATATTTGTAACTTTAGGCCCTTCCACATTTGGAAATCATGACAACATTTAAAAATTACTTAAAATTCTAAAAATCCTTTTCATGCAAAATTGGCCAAGCCAAGGACAAGCCATAAAGCCATCCCCAAGCCACATGCAAGCCATGTGATTCATGCTCATATCACCATGCTATTTTGGGAAAAAGGAGGAGCCTCTTTAGTGGTCCCCTCACACATGATTAACCACTCCCATGACTCACTTAAGCACACCATTAGCCCTAATCCACTTGGATGGGGACTTCACCATGCTAACCCAACTGAACCACCCAATTTTCTTCAGCACCCAAACCTTCCTTGATGGGTGAGCCGAACCTAAATCATCCATTGAACCAAATTGACCCAAAATGACCCTTCCCCCATTCCTCTTTAATTCAAAACCTTTACACATGGTCAACCTCAATTGAATTCACAAAACCAATCTCTAATCCCCCTGATCAAATGGTGACCTGACCCTGGCTGGCGAGCCACCTTGGCTGCTGGAAAACCCAAACCCAAGAGCCCCACCTAGACCAAAACTTAAAATCACACCCATTTAAGTGGAACCAACCCAATTGGACACTTGCACATTTCTTCCCTCCACCTATGCAGTCTCTCAGCCACCTCAGCCATCCATGCTAGCCACCAAGGCCTCCTCTATTTAAACTCACCCTCCACAGCTAAAAGGGGAGAGGTTGAAATTCCTTGGGGAGACTCTGTCAAATTGTTCCCAGAGCTTCTATAAGACCTCTTGAGTTCAATCCAACCATCCTCCAGCCCTCTTCCCCACTAACCAGAGCCAATTTCTCAACCTTAATTTGAGCCCAAAATAGGACATCCTTCAAAACATTACCAAATCCAAATTAATTGCACTCACACCATCCCTGAGTAAGAGAAGAAGACCCCATAAAAGCCCCATCACCTGACCACTATAGCATAAACTTTGATCAACACTCATAATTGGTCTTGGTCAAAATCGTACCTAGGCAAGTCACCACAGCCTAAGGCTTCATCTAGGAGCTCTCTGGACTCAACTAAAGCTTTTGGAAGAACCCAATCAAGGCCACACCTCTTGGGCAAAGGTATTGAACTCTCCCCTTAAACCGAGCCTATTTTGATTCTCCATGCTTATAGAATCGATTTTGGACCTGATTAACCACATAGATGTGTTCATCTCATCAAGACGAGTCAATAGGAAGAAACTCGAAGTGATCTGGTTGCGTATCGAGCGAGATCATGAAGTTTTAGTGTGAATGACTCTTGTGTTAGGTCAGCTGGAGACGATGACCCACAACCGTTGAATCGCATGTATATCACAGCGACGACCAGGATTGCGTCAAATGAGACCTCAGTTCATAAAGCGCGTGCTGACTCAAACGGTAGTGTCGAACCAGAAGACGCCGCGTGGAGCTTCGGAGATGTCGATTGTGATGTGGCGCCACACTAGATAAGTAACAAAATTATAAAAATAAAGTAAAATTACCTTCACGCTCAATGAACTGAGGAGAACAATGTGGAAATGATGTCATGTTTGTTTGATGCATGTGTGATTTTTTTGTTAATTAAATAGTGGATTTCTTATTTGGATTCTCCATTTGCATGGACATTTTACCATGACTTAATTTTTGGGGTTTTAGCCTCTCTGTCATGAAGGATTTTCCCTGATTTTTCCAAGGTCAGAGGAGATCTCTAGGCAAAGATCTCTATTTTTCAAGTTGATGTTCCCTATTCTGGTAAAATAATTATCATAATTAAAATATTAATCATAAAAATACAAAAAATATTTTGGTAGGTTCACTGTGGTCATAGGACCCTAGGAAAAATATAAACTGGGTTTAACTCATTAAAAATAATTCTAATTTTCACCAACCCCTAAAAATGAAATAAAATTAAATTGGAGTACTTATAAATGTAAATGGCATAAAAATTTTTCTCCACGTTAATTCAATATTAGAGGAGATTCCCATAAAAATTTCATGTCAATTGGAATTAATTTGACCACTAAAATGGATTAATTAAGTGAAATGATATTTTTGACACTAAAATAATTATAATAGTTAAAATACAACACAAAAAGAATCACTAAATTAATTTTGGGAGCTCCTTATGACCAGAGAAACCTAAGAAAAATAAAACTGTAATTAAAAGAAATCATTTTAAAGCTATTTTTTTGTATTTAAATAATTAAAAATTAATTTTAAAATCATAAAAATTTATGAAATTGCAAAAACACAGTAAAATGTCACACTTGGTTTCCTGATCACTCGGGACCAATTAAAATAATTTTCTAAGTTAAGATATTAATTTTTAAAGGCTTAAAATGAATTTTCTTTAATTTTTCACAAAAATAATTCTAATAATTAAAATATAAATCACAAAAATATGAAATTTGCTTCCTTAGGTTTGCTGACCTTAGAGAGATTTAAGAAAAATATATAATTTTATTTTTCATTTAAATAATATTTTATATTTAATTAATACTAAAAAACAAATAATTCTAATTATTAAATTAAACCTCTAAAAATCATAAAAACTAGTCCAAGGGGTCATCTGACTTAGGTGAACCTCTAGTAATTTTCTTAAGAACAGAAGCTTTGTTTTGGTTGAGTTATTGAATGTTTTATGAAAATCCCTATTTTTGCATTAAAAATAATTATAAAATTAAATAAATTCAGAAAAATCACATTTTCNATTAAAAAACAAATAATTCTAATACTTAAATTAAACCTCTAAAAATCATAAAAACTGGTCTAAGGGGTCATCTGACTTAGGTGAACCTCTAGTAATTTTCTTAAGAATAGAAGCTTTGTTTTGGTTGAGTTATTAAACTTTTTATGAAAATCCCTATTTTTGCATTAAAAATAATTATAAAATTAAATAAATTCAGAAAAATCACATTTTTTCCTATGTTGTTTTAATTAATCTATGAGTGGGGTAACATAAAAGTTTTTAAAGTTATTTGAGCTTGATTTAATGAACTATGAGGTGTTAATGTCTTAAGGGCAAACGGACAATTTTGAAATTTAAGCCCCAATTAATATTTAGGCTAACCAAGGGGTAAATGGGTAATGAATGAGCTTAATTGACTTGTCTTGATGATTGAAATATGAAAGGGATAATTGATAGCAACCAATCTCACTTTGGTGTCATTAAGGATGAATTTGTTATTCTTCAAACTGATGAAATTTTTAAGGTGAGGGGTTTGACTTTGGAATATCACAACCCACTAACTTAAAACCCCAACTAAGGGTTTTAAAATAATTTATGACATATGATAAAGATTAAAAACATAAATATTCAAATTTTTCTAACAATTACAAATCTACCCATTAAGTTTTAAGGGCTTGAGTGGTGAATTAGGCTTAATCAAAAACTTGTCTAATAAGGCTTAGAAAATGACCAATAATTAATTTGAAAATTTTTTTTCTAAAACACTACAAGCCCATCTTTAAAAATTAAACTGGCTAAGTCCTTTAATTAAGCTAAATTGCCCCTAAGGGCCTTTACCCGTATAATTCATAAGTGAAACACTAAGTGATAATTACCCCACTTAAAGGGATAATCAAAACATCAAGGCTCACTGAGTATAAGGGTATGAATCGGCTGAACCACCTAGCAAACACAATAAGACCAAAATGAACTTGAGACGATTCGAGAGGCTATGAAATGTCTAAGATATTACCTAGGACCTTTTCATGATCCTTTTGGGAATCTCAGAGGGCACATGGACATATTATGATTTGCTTAATGTAATCATTCCCAGAGATGAACAAATTGGACCCACAAGGGTATGTCATAGGATCTGGTAGACACACCTCAAACATGTGTTCCCTACTTTTCCTGTAATATTATACATATGCTTTGCAAGTATTGATCTTTTAGGTGGAGAAACGGGGAGAATCAACATGTATGCTTTTAAATTATTGCATTGCAATCAACTTTTGTTTACCTTTCTATGCTTCTCATTTTCTACCTGCAAATTTGTATGTTAAACAATAAGGCCACCCTAGATGTCAAAACTGAAACTTTTAGGATAGTCACAGAACTGAAACCAAAATAAAGTTAAGAAATCAAAACAAGATAAAATTCGCCGCCACAAAACAAAACAAAAATTGCAACTAAATTAAAATGTCTCAATCGAATTATTGTGAATCCCTAGGAGGAGGAAACCTACGGTTGCTAACGAGATTTCCCAGGGTCTAAATGAAAGTATGGAACTCATTAAGTTGAGTATAGTAAATTCATTTAAACTAAGTGAATCCGAAGAAAAATAGTGGTGCTGGAACAAGGGATCCGTGGAATCCTAACCGGTGCCACTCTAATCAACTTTAACGTTTCCCATAATATTTAAATAATCATAACCTTAGAAAACATTTGATTTTACATCAAGACTCAGAACATTAGAAAACTTAAACTTACTTCTTCAATGAATTTGGAGCTAGCATCACGGGCAGCACGATCATCTTCAACAGTAAAACATGTCTACATTAACTAAACCTTTCCTTAGAATTAAACAACAAGCCATAGGATTCGAGGATGTCTGCCTAGGGCGACATAAATCCTCAACTTATCTTTAGGCCTTTGTATGGCTCTGCTATGTAATATAAGCCCTAACTCGTTTTAGGACTCCGAAGTTGTCATTCATCATGAACTAAATTCTCACATATTCCAGGCAATTTGTGTGATCGTTTCACACGAATGTAAGCCTTAATTAATAAAATTGGCAATATGAAAAATTTAAATATTTCTCCTCTAAATTGAAGTCAAACAGTAGGATAGCTTGGGAAGTCACCGAGGTTCTCCTCAGGATTATGACATCCCCTAGTTCTTCTTCATTTGGATTTCAAAAATAAAATGTTCCAAATTTGAGTCATTTCCCTTTCACACCTCTTTGTTCAATCTCTTTAGAAAGTCCTATCCTTTGAAATTCTTGAAGGTAATATTTTCTGATTTTTATCGAGAGTTTTATTAGGTGGTTTCAATTATCTAAGATGTAATTAACTATAAGGGCTTGCCTTTATAGGAGACTTCAAGAACTAAGCTTAAGATGAACCCTATATAATTTTTTGTATTATATAGGGAAACTTGTCGGTCAACATAAAAGGGTTTCGCAGACCAAACAAATGTCATACATTTCTTAGTTTATTTGATTGAGTCTCACTATCAAGTCATGTGTTTATCTTTAGAGATAGATACATAGCTTAAGCTGTAGTGCTCTTTCACTTAAACTATGAAAGATATGGGATCGATTTGATTTCTTTTTTTTTTAAACTAATATATATATATATATTAAATGTTTCTCTGAAGCGGGCGACAGGATTTCGATTCTGACGACTGATATCTTCCACAGGCCTCCCTTAAAATAGTGTCGACAGTGTGTTAAGCGTGTGAGAAGTTTTCTTTGTGAGTTTTTATTATTTCTGGTGTTTGTGAGTTTTTTAAGTGTTGTTGGAGTCAGAGAAGTCAGAGAACTTCAAAGGAGTGCTTGGGGGAACATTCAAGATAAGTATTTGTATCTTTATCCTTAAGTTTTGTACTTTGGATTAGAGTTTTATATATATGTTTTGTTTTGTTATCTCCGTGCTTCGTGAGTAGTTTTCTTTTCTTTCTCCTCGCAATATGAAGTAATTAAGTAAGTGATTTTTTATTTTGTTTAAAACTTCTTTCATTCCTAAAAATTGCTCTTATATTTTTACCGATCCTTTATTTACTTTACAAATTGATCACTTGTATTGTTAAAACATGTTGAGGAACTTATAGACCCGAGAGGGTTAAGGTTTCTTGACTTGTAAGTATCGCATTCTATCTTGAAAAGAGCAGTCGTGATCGTTTAAAGGGGGTGCAATTAAATAAAGAGATAAGCTTTATTGAGCATAGAAATGATGTTTATAAAGTGACAGGCTAGCTGCTTTTACCAATTTGGTCTAGAGATTAAAACTAAGGGTCACTGGTAGGTTCTGTAGAGGGGGCATAGTGGGTAATCTAAAAGTGAGAGACTAGAACCTACCAAACACTACTATACATGTCGACACTAACTTTATATTAGTCAATGTTCTATGCACAATTCGAAAGAAAGTAAAGAAGTAAGTATACTCTTATTTGTCATAATACCACATTTAAGTTTTTGAACAAATTTTGATATCCTTCATTGATTATGAATTATTGGCAAGGAGAAAATCTTTATATATATATATATATATATATATATTAAGTCATTACATTTATTTTTATTTGTTTATTATAGAATTCAGTAAACTTAATTTTCATCTTTAGATAGTTGTTGCATTCTTAAGTAAAGTTTTCTTAAAGTCAAAATTCTTGTATTTGATTTTATTGTTTATCTGTTTTCGGCTTCCTCGTGGGATCGATACTGGGGTTTTTAAAGAAAACTCTATATTACTTGAAACGATACGTACACTTGTGTAGTACCCCTAGTGAGAAAACTATTTTTTTAATCATATTATATTTGTTCTCACTAGCTGCTAAATATAATTTGGGTCAAGTTTTTGGAATATTAAGGTGCATAAATATCTTCGTAATTGTGGGTCGAGTCAGCAGGTCACAAAAGTTGCCTCAAATACAAGTCTCTCCGGAGGTGACAACTGAATTGAACGGGATTAATGGTCGGTCATCCAGCTCATATGATAGATCGACTCACAACATGAGAATGCAATCAATCAAATTATAATCAACCTAAATAATAAAAAGGGACAAATCTTTCTCATGTGTGCAAAAGAATTTACAATGTATTTCTTTAAGAAAAAAGAAAAATAGAAAGAATAAATCCTTGTGTCAACACCCTAGCGGGTAGCCGATCCTTCTTCATTTTCCAAACCATCCTACTCTTCGGAAGATTCTTCCGACTTGTCTAGAATTAGGGTAGAAAACTCTTCATGGTAAAAAAATTGGGTTAACCAGACCGTGGTGAATAAATCGTTGGATGGCATAATCCACCCCAAGCCCTTGACCATCCTTATATTCCTTCTCAAAAATGAACGAGATGACCTTCTCCTTCAGCTCAAAAATCTCCTTCTACAAGGTCACTATAATGTCAAGAGATTCTCCATTAACCTTCTCAGAATTGCCACAATTGAGCTTTAGAAGGTCCCGATAAATGTGAGCCCACTTGAGATCGCCTCCGTCGAAGTAACCTTTTTTCGAACCCCATCTAGTGCCCCTTCCAATTTGATCAAGGACAAACCTAGAAAATGGGCACTCTTTGCCAACATCAATTGCCACATATTCACATTATGGAGGAGTTCTCAGTGGTTGAAGCACCATAGGGTACCCTTGAGTTCCTCATACCACGAGAAGTTCAAAAAAAGCCATGGGCATGCTTCTGTTCACATTCGTTTGCATGTAATGGTATAAAAACTCCAGTAGACCAAATCGCTTATCAAATTTGAGCCACATCCTCTTGGTGCCCTTGTGAATGGGCTCCCACTCAAAAACCTCCTTGCTCCTCTTCAAAGAAGGGGGACGAGGGATGTTTATTTCTTCCACCAGTTTCTTACCCCGCCGACAGAACTTCTTTCCCTGAAGGAAGGCAAGGTTTCTTCATCAAATGATTAAGTTTATGCTTCTAGCAATGAACTAGAATGGGTAATAGGAGCGGCCCGACTAGCTTCAACCCTCTTAGACATGGAAACAAAGGAAGGATCCTTGACTTACAAATCTTTTGTGAAATATAATGGCCCCGGGGGCTATGATTTCACCCAACTATTGAGTACCACATTTCATCTTGGGCAAAGCCGTTGCGATCACCTGAGGGGAGTGCAAATAAATAGGAAGATAAGTTTTGATGACATAGATTTAATGTTTCTAGGGTGACAAACTACATTCTTTTATCAATTCGGTAAAGAGTTTGGATCGTAAGGGTCCCTAGTAGGTCATATAGAGAGGACACAGTAGGTAATTTGGAGGTGAGAGACCAGAATCTACTCAGCAATACTATACAAGTTGGGGGAAACTCTAGGTTAGCCAATTTTCTTTGCTAGCATTGGGAGGGGTAAAGAATAGCTATGCTCCTATTTATCAGGGATAAAATTATATTTTAAGCATTTTATTCCTATACATTATCTAGGTCATTGCACAAGAAGGGTAGAATTTAACATCTAAAAATTCTGACAAACTAATATATCTAGAGAAGTTATCTTTATATCAAAAAAATTATCTTTATATTTAAGAGTTTCATTTAAAAGTAGTTGTTAGAAAAATCACTTTAATCAGTATTCCAAACTAAGGCCTAATAATAGTAGACTAAAATTAGCTTAAGGGATTTCTTGCCTCACTTCTCTATGAGATCGATACTAGGGTCTTCAAAGAAAACCTTATATTACTTGAAATGATACGTATACTTGCATAGTACCCCTAGTATATAAACTATTTTATAAATTTTATAACATTTCAATTTTGCACACTAACCGCTAAATATAAATTGGGTCAACTTTTCTGCCATCTTTTGGAAGCTAAATTACTGCGTAATTGTGGGTCGGGTTAGTGACACATCAACTCTCAAAGAAGAGGAGGTTGTGGTCGCAGTTTCATCCGGATCTCCTCCAGAAATGTATGTTCCCCCGTCATCATCCCTTGCCTTAACAAAATGAGAAGAATATTTTTTAGGGATGGAGGTAACCTTGCCGACCCCGTATCTTGAATAATAATGTTAGTTTCAGACATGAAAATAAGGTACATCGAGGCCAAATTATAATTAAGAGGGTCCTCATTTTCACTTGACCCCGAGAGAGTCTACTGCTTCTGGTGTTTGGTGGCCAACTTCTCCTTCGTCGCTTTGGCCTTGACTACCTCGTCAATATCTGAGATGTGTCACTGTTCCTCGATCATCTTGTGTTGCAGCATGTGAGTAGCTGTAGTCTCGACATTTTACTACGGGACCGAAAGATAACTACCGGTAAACATCGCCACATCCATACTCGATGGGAGAGACCTCCATTTATTGCTTCAAGAGCTTGATTTTAATCCTCTAGTTGCCAGAGCAAGACCCAATCAAATACTTCTTCTCCCAATTCTTTATTTTATTTGCCACCCTTAATAGATGGAGTTCCTTGCCCACCAAAAACATGACAAAGCCTTCCTGATCGACTTTGAGGACATAATAGTGCTTGAGTAGATTGATTTTCCATAAAATTCCTTCCCGAAAATAGAAAAATGAAAGCATTATTGTCATTATAGTGTTCGGTAACATTTGCGTGTGGATGACTCTGTATGTATTAAAAATGCTTTGAAGCTCATCACACAGAGGCAATCGAAGGTCGTACTTGAACTGGTTGCACTAGAAGACCAGGTCCTTACCTAATTCATCCATTGCTCGTGCCAACACTGACATCCTCCAAAGAGCGCGTTATCGTGAAGGATGTACTTCTATCACAACTCTACCACATCATCGTCCGTAAAAAAATGAAGGGTCGACACTCCTGATGAAAACTAAGAAGAGTGGGGGAGTACTTGGGAGCTATCTCAGGGAGCAAAGGGTGACTAAATGAAGAAAAGAGAAGAAGAAGAAGAAGAACCGAAAGTATAAAGAAATTAACCAAACCACGTAAAATAAAAAGAAATGGTCTCTTGCCTTACATATAGAGCATACATGTAAGACAAAGCGTCATATAATGATAAGTGTCACACCAAACAACATTTCAAATTTATTTAAATGTTGTTTTATTATGGATAACATTATTACAAGTTTTGAATAAAGTATTTTATGAATGGGTCTTCCCTAGCTTCGGTCGGGGCATACCCCTTCCGAATTAATCGACGGAGAACCAACTTTCTGCCTAGCCTCATGTGAGCCACCTGATCGGTGGCATGCTAGAACTTAAACAGGGAGGATGAATCACGGAGTGCCCCTAGTTCATACTCAACGTCCTCCTGTCTGCTACGCAGAGTGGTGTTTGCCGTCCGCAAAGCTGCCACCTCTAAATATGTTGTCACCAACTGAGCTGAAAACTCCCGCACAAGATCTATGGTCGAACCTTTGATTGCTCCCTATGAAAACCGACCAATACCCGTAATGGTTTGGTCCAAGTTGCATGCTGCTCCATGTATACGGGAGCAGACGACCACCACTATGTTCGCTCCTGTTGAAAGATGATAGCTGTCAAAAGGTCAGACGACTGAAGCCCTCTTGAAATACTTGATGGCAGAAGCCTTGCGCACTCAACTTGCAGACTGGCTACTACAGTGGGAGCACACATCACAACATCCTTCAATGGCCCACCATCTTCGCACCCCTCCGACCCAATCGATTCATCTACATTAAGATAATGTAAATAAAAAAGTTTACAACCGCCAAAGAGCCAAAGGAAGCTTTATGTACCAATGAATCTACCTATTGAAGAGAGCCTCATCAAAAGCCTCTCCTCTCTCTCTCTTTTGTGTACGCACAATGAGGTACTTCCACCCTCTGACAATAGTGGCTGTGGAGAGACATGGAACCCAAAGGGAAGTAAATTATTTAATCAATCCATAATTTTGATGCCACTGATTGTTTAATAGTTTCCCTATTATTGTCATAGTTGTCACTATCAAGGAGCAGAAAAACACATGAAACTAATATTTGTGCACCAATATTATCGACACAAATCTTAAAGCATTCTAACAATTAAAGATGATGACTCAATGGTCGAGACGTAAAAATTAAGTGGTATGATATGGAACAGTCATCTGAAAGATTAACAAAAGGATCAAGTCCACATTTGGCGAATCCAGTTGATGGGCCTATAAACGTTTCCAATCACCAAAGCTCTCTAAAAGTTGATCGAATGTAACCGACAGACGAACCATTCATACCTCGCCAAAAAAACCTCCACTCGGTGTGTCACTTTTGCTTGCCTAACTAAAGCAAGACTGACTGATCACCTCCATACTCAAAATTTAAACGTAATATACATTTAATATTAAACCACTGCATTGATTGTATTAAGGGTGGTTTCAATAATCGCTTCCTCCTTCTAGCAATTTAGGACAATTTTCATACTCACTCTCTTCTTTCTATAACTGTATTAGAGAACCTCTTATAAATAGGAGTCTCAACGATGAATAAAGGGACCCTGGTCTCAGGATTTTCTCTCTCTCGACATCTCTACTAAGAATTTCCTAACATTCCCCCCACTCTCTCTCTCACCCCCTCCCCCCNACCCTCTCTCTCTCTCCCCTCCCCTCTCCCCCCTCCCCTCTCCCCCTTCCCCCCTCCCCCCTCCTTGTTCCTATCCGAGCTCTAACTCTCGAGGCGTGTTCTTTCGAGAAGACAAGTCCGGATTCATCACCAATAATATCAAAGCCATTATAAATATGGAATCTCCTAAGAGTCTCATGCATTTGGGTTCCCTTCAAGGGAAGGTTGCCTTCATTAGGAGATTTATTTCCAATGTTTCTGGTCAATACGAACCTTTTGCTGCCCAGGCCAAAAAGAATGTTTATTTCTACTGGGACAAAACATGTTAAAATGTATTTAAGGATATTAAACGCTACTTACTGAAACCAATAGTATTAGCAGCTTACATTCCTGAGAACCCTCTTTTCTTATATATCGCCACCTTATTGGCTTAGACTAATGAGGATGAGAAATAGAATCCAAAAAAATCTTTTACGAAATGACAAAGGTTTTCATTCTATTTCTGACCATATGCACAACGATAGAGAAGAAAAATCTATGTTTGCATGACCTTATTTGAAACAACAAAACATTTTCATTCTCTATCTGACTATTCACAACGATAAAGAAGAAAAGTCGACTTTGCTTGATCAAATTCAGAAGGACAAAGATTTTCATTATCTTTCTGACCATTTTCACAACGATAGAAAAAAATAGTCGAGGATTCATAGGTAGGGGCTTTATTAGCTCAGATTAAGTAGACTAAATTTATTTCCTTTATAGGATTTTTTCATATAAAATTTTTGATGTTTTCTTTTATAATTTTTGTGAATTTTTATGAATTAAAGTATGGCTTTATCGCCGTAACAACAAGTATTTAATGAATTACTGGTAATAGTTTTAATATAAGTAATTTTATGCCTAAATGTTGATATTAATTGAAAAAATATTACATCAGTGCCACGCACGTAGAAATACCGTGCGTAGCCAATAAAATCACGCCACGCGCGACAGGAAAAAGAAAACGACGCAGTAACACGGGGAATGTTCCCCCTGTGTTATTCATGTGTTATTGCATGTTATTCATGTGTTATTGTGTGTTATTCATGTGTTATTGATGTGTTATTGTGTTATTATAATATCAAGAATATTCTCAGGACAAAATAACACATGAATAACGCACAATAACACTTAAATAACACGGTTTAGGATACAATAACACATGAATAACACACAATAACACTTGAATAACACGCGAAATATTCCCGACACAATAACACATAATAACACACAATAACACTTGAAAAATACGGGGAATATTCCGGACAGAGAAAAAAACGGCGCAGTAATACGGGGAATATTCTTCCCCGTGTTATTCATGTGTTATTGTGTGTTATTGATGTGTTATTGTGTTATTATAACACCAAGAATATTCCTATGACACAATAACACATGAATAACACACAATAACACATGAATAACACGGGGGAATATTTCTCGTTTTACTGCGCTGTTTTTTTTCTCTGTCGCGCAGGATGTCGTGACGTGATTTTATTGACTACGCGCGTTACTCTACGTGCGTAGTACTGATGTAATATTAATTAATAATAATAATTTATTTAATATTTATAAAGAATAACGCAAGCCTGTATTGCCTTTCCTTTCCCAGCCGAATTCCCGCAAGGCTCGGCGGACCCGAAACCNTGCCTCTATGTTACTCATTAACCTAAAGGTGAATAATATTAACTCGTTAGCTGAAAGATTATTTATTCAACTTGTCTACTGCACTTGTTAGGCAATCGAGGTCCTGTTAAAAATTAGTTGATTTGAACTCAACCACAATGCTTAAGTTGAGCAGCTCTGCCTTTTGAAGAATAATGTCTTATTTATACTGTATTTTTAATGATGGAAATTGTGAATTATTGCTGCATACTTCACTAAGTTTGCCAATGTAATTATGGGCCACCTTTCACAAGTTACCAACTTGAAGAAAACTTAATTACGTCCAATAATTCTAAAAGAGTGTACTCATCCCTTGACACATGTAATAAACTGGGTATGTGATGAGCTTATGTTGTAAGATTGTTGATCTGAACTTTACCATATGATCAATGGTNTGCTAGTGCTGTAATTTTAAGAATGTCATTATTTGATACCCGCAATAACAGCTTTTTTAATAAAAAAATTTGAAATTTACAATAGCTTTCAAATAATCTACTTTTACTATGACAAATCTGTAAAAGCTGTATTCTCCAAATGTACGTTAAACTTCGGAAAAGGAGATTCTCATTTTTCCAGGATGAAGATATTGAGTTCAGCCACAATTGAGGATTGAGTTTGATATGGTTGACATTAAATAGGGTTAATTTTTTTATGTCATTTGCTGCATTCTTCCCTTGAAAATTTTTTGCTATGTTTTTAAAGTGTTTTTTTGCTATCATTCTTCGTGTATGCAAGGAGAACGAAGCATTTGTTTTGGAATGCTTGTACGTATGAAAGGATGGAAATCTAGCTTTTCTCTTAGGCTATGTTAAGTCTGTTGCTTATATTAGAGATTTTTATTTATAGCTATTGTGGATACAAATGAAAAGTGTGCAAGGGTAAAATTGGTCGCAAGCCTCAGATGCGAAAAGTTGAGGGTTGAGTTAGGTATTTGACATCCAGTGTAAAAGTTGTCAAAAAAACATGACATGAAACTTTTAGATCCTTGTGTAAATGCTAGGGTGTCTCCTGGAAAAGATGTTCTCGATATCTTGAATACAATGAAAATTATGCAAGGTTTGTTACACCGATACCCGGGTGTAGTGTCAAATAAGTGTCGGCGTTAAAAAGAAAAGGAAGTAAGGTTGAGGAGGTTTGCCCGTAAGAAGCTGTCGGTCACCAGAATTGAAATCCCGTTCCCCGCTTCGGAAAGACGTTTTAATTTACACACACACACACACACACACACACACACACACACACACATATATATATATATATATAGTTTTAAAAAAAATATGAAATCAAGCTGACTTAATATTTTTCACAGTTTAAATTAAATGAAAGAGCGTTCTACCTCAAATCGTGTATCTATCCCGAGGGATAAACACAAGACTTGAGGATGAGACTCGATCAAATAAACTAAGATACATGACATCCGTTTAGTCTGCGAAAATCATTTTATTTGCCCACAAGTTCCCCTATTTAATACAAAGAATTAAATAAGGTTTATTTTAGGCTGGGTTCGGAAAAGCTTCCTATAAGGGCAAGTCCCTATAGTTAATTACATCTTAAATGACCGAAGTCACTTAAGAAAACTCTCGATAAAAATCAGGGAATACTATCTTCAAAGAGGTCAAAAGAATAGGATTTTTCAACGAAATCGGACCAAAGAGTGTCAAATGGGAAATACTCAAATTCAGAACATTGTTGAGGAAAACTCTCGAAGAAGAACGAGGGGAGGTCATAGATCCGGAGGCGAACCTCGGTGACTTCCCAGTCTATCCTATGGTCTGGCTTCGGTTTTGAGAAGAAATTATTCAGGTGTTTTATCTTGCCAATTTTATTTAATTAGGACTTATACTTGGGTGACACGGTCACATAAGTCGCCTAGAAGATATGAGGGTTTACGTCGGAATCTAGAACGAGTTAGGACTTAAATTGCACAGTCTGGCTGTGCAAAGACCTAACAGATAAAGTGAGGATTTATTTCGTGCTAAGCAAACTACCTCAAAATCCTATGGCTTGTTGTTTAATTTCTAAGAAAAGAAATGGTTTTGCTGGCGAAGACATGTTCTGCTGTTGATGATGGTCGTGCTTCCCACTGCGCTAGCTCCAAGCTCCTTGCCGTGACGAGTTTAAGTTTTTTAGGGTGTCCAGTTACGATGACAAATTAAACGACCCTTTGGTAATAGTCCTCTAAAGGTCCTATGTAAAAAAGGGAGACATGCTTAAAGCTATATAATATAAAATGGTAATAGTATGTAAAAAAGGGAGGCATGCTTAATCAATATCCTCATGTATCAAATAAGCATAAAATCTTTCCATATAACCAAATAAATGCTCACCACCAGGGTGAATAGAATAGGGAAACATCAGCTAAAACTCTCGGCCAAAGCAACCCACAAGGGAGGTAATCACTAAGGCTCACGATTAAGGTAGCAAGGGATAGCTGCTAAGGCTCATGGCCATAGGCAACCCAAGAAACAATAAGTGAGGCTCACGGCTAAGGCAAACCCCAAAAGAAGCTCATGGCTAAGGCAAGCCCAAGGCACAGGAGCAGAGGAGGCTCACGGCTAAGGCAAACCCAAGGAACAACAAGTGAGGCTCACGGCTAAGGCAAACCCAAGGAACAACAAGTGAGGCTCACAGCTAAGTTAAACCCAAGACCAACAAGTGAGGCTCACGGCTAAGGCAAACCCAAATCAATTCCCTAAAAGTTTTGATATACNTCTTGATCAAACTCAAAAGGACAAAGATTTTCATTCTCTTTCTGACCATTTTCACAACGATGGAAAAGAATAGTCGAGGATTCATCGGTAGGTGCTTTATTAGCTCAGATTAAGTAGACGAAATTTATTTCCTGTATAGGATTTTTTCATATAAAATTTTTGATGTCTTCTTTTATAATTTTTGTGAATTTTTATGAATTAAATTATGGCTGCATCGCCGTAACAACAAGTATTTAATGAATTACTGGTAATAATTTTAATATAAGTAATTTTATGCCTAAATGCTGATATTAATTAAATAATAATAATAATTTATTTAATATTTATTAAGAATAACGCAAGCCTGTATTGCCTTTCCTTTCCCAGCCGAATTCCCGCAAGGCTCGGCGGACCCGAAACCCTCGAAGACAAAGCAGTGACGGAGCTTAGCGGGTTAAACTGC
>JXCR01147947.1:73309-86511 GCA_002079205.1 Phalaenopsis hybrid cultivar
CCCCCCCCACCCAAAAAAAAAAAAAAAAATTTAGAATGCAGCAAGAAAGTAGTCCCTAAACAAAATTGTTGTGGCAGTTTGAAACGCAAAACCGATAGAAAGCTGTTTCGAAGGGACCCTAAATTGTTTCCCTATATTTTCATTCTTTTTTCTTGTGTAAATGCTATTTTCATCTTGTTTTGTGATCAAGATTGCTATTTATGTGCCTGAGGTTAAGTATGATTGACAAAGTTTCTTAATTTTTTTTCAATCTTATACTGTTGCACAAGCTTTTGATTGGAGAGGCTGAAATATTACTTTACAACAAAATCTATTCTGCAATAATAGGTTAGAACAATACTTTCTAATATGGTTTTGTTGTGGTCCTGTTTCACGATTGTTTTACGGGAAAATCAAGAATGCATGTGCAAAATTCAGCCCTAAGGATTGATCTAGTCGTAATTAATTTTTAAACTAGTTTAAACTAATATTATCTACGTCATTTTCCTAGATAGTTTTTAGGCAGCCAAACTAGGCCAGACCACCATATGCATTTTTCTTAACAAAATACTTTTGTGGAGACTATCCTTTTAATTTAGTGATTTCTTATACGTGCTTTCTTTTGCAACTTTTCTGGATAATGTATTCATGTACTATACTTCGTGTGTCGGTCACTTGCACAGTGTTGATATGAACTGTAGTTATTTGTTATGTGCATGGGTCATATGGTTTGATCAAAGTTCAAGTTCATCTTTGTTTGAACTAATAAATTTTAGTGGGGCCATGTTGAGCTATGAATTTGGAATGACACAAATGTCGTGTAGGAAAAAGTTTGTGGGGTTGATTTCAAAATGATATATTAATTTATTATAATGCTATCTACCAAGTTAGTCAAACCTATCAACCAATAATGGGACAAGTTGGCCTCTATGTTACTCATTAAGCTAAAGGTGAATAATATTGACTCATTAGCTGAAAGATTATTCATTCAACTTGTCTACTGCACTTGTTAGGCAATCTAGGTCTTGTTAAAAATTAGTTGATTTGAACTCAACCACAATGCTTAAGTTGAGAAGCTCTGCCTTTTGAAGAATAATGTCTTTTTTTTACTGTATTTTTAATGATGGAAATTGTGAATTATTGCTACATACTTCACTAAGTTTGCCAATGTAATTATGGGCCACCTTTCACAAGTTACCAACTTGAAGAAAACTTGATTACGTCCAATAACTCTAAAAGAGTGTACTCATCCCTTGACACGTAATAAACTGGGTATGTGATGAGCTTATGTTGTAAGATTGTTGATCTGAACTTTACCATATGATCAATGGTAGACCCAATATTTTTATATGAAAAGTATTTTTGGTCAAGTATAATTTCTTGTTGCTTTTTTTCTTACCACAGTGAATTTTGTATTCTTTGCTTATTTTTTTAGAAGTTCAGGGCAAAGTGGTTTTAGAGCTTTGAAGGGGCCGTTAAACCAAACAGAAACCACATGATTTTTGTACTCTATTAAATATTAGGTTTTATAGTATTTTTTTTAGCCTTGTTAGCTTTCACTGTCATTCTCAATGGTCTGTTTGGTGCAATTATTTCACAGCTATGTGTACCAGACATACGCCACACTTTTGTCTTGATCGCAGCTTTTTTTTTTTTTTCATTTTTCTGAAATTTTGTGGTAAAAAATAGCATTTTACAAACAATCTGCTAGTGCTGTAATTTTAAGAATGTCATTATTTGATACCCACAATAACAGTTTTTTTAATAAAAAAAATTAAAACTTACAATGGCTTTCAAATAATCTACTTTTACTATGACAAATCTATAAAAGCTGTAGTCTCCAAATGTACCTTAAACTTNACAATCTGCTAGTGCTGTAATTTTAAGAATGTCATTATTTGATACCCGCAATAACAGTTTTTTTAATAAAAAAAATTAAAACTTTCACTGGCTTTCAAATAATCTACTTTTACTATGACAAATCTATAAAAGCTGTAGTCTCCAAATGTACCTTAAACTTCGGAAAAGGAGATTCTCTTTTTTCCAGGATGAAGATATTGAGTTCAGACACAATTGAGGATTGAGCTTGATATGGTTGACATTAAATAGGGTTAATTTTTTTATGTCATTTGCTGCATTCTCCCCTTGAAAGTTTTTTGCTATTTTTTCTGCTATCATTCTTCGTGTATGCAAGGAGAACGAAGCATTTGTTCTGGAATGCTTGTACGTATGAAAGGATGGAAACCTAGCTTTTCTCTTAGGCTATGTTAAGTCTGTTGCTTATATTAGAGATTTTTATTTATAGCTATTGTGGATACAAATGAAAAGTGTGTAAGGGTAAAATTGGTCGCAAGCCTCAGATGTATAAAGTTGAGGGTTGCGTTAGGTATTTGACATCCAGTGTAAAAGTTGTCGAAAAAACATGACATGAAACTTTTAGAACCTTGTGTAAATGCTAGGGTGTCTCCTTGAAGCGATGTACTGGATATCTTGAATACAGTGAAAATTATGCAAGGTTTGTTACACCGACACCTGGGTGTAGTGTCAAATAAGTAATGGTTCCTACATTATGAGCGCATGTGGGTATAGAAGTTAGTCCATGAAACGAATATTATGATAGAATTTTGGAATATAGGTATCCTAACATGTAAATTAATAAAATTAATTGATATTATGGTTCATAGGAAGATAAATGTCTTATATATTCAAGAAACTATATATTTAAGAAACTAAAAGGGTTAGAGAAAAAACTTAGGAGATGATAGCTCATGTTTTAAAATTTGATATTCAGGTTGGAGTCACGCTAGAAATTGTGTAGGTGTAATTTTATATAAGTGTTTGAAGGATTATTTTGTAAAAATTAATTGAGTTGGAGATAGAATTATAACACTTAAGATTGTTGTTGATACTAAGATTTTTAATGTTATATGTGCTTATGCTCCTCAAGTAGGTTTAGTTATAGGTTCTAAAGAAAAAAATTCTGGAATGACCTAGAAGAATAAATACAAATGACACATTTTGAAGAAAAATATTTAATTAGAGGAGATTTAAAGGGGCATGTTGGTATAGTGGTAGAAGATTTTAAAAAATACTCCTGGTGGCTACGGTTTTAGAGTGATAATGAGGAAGATAAAACCATATTAGATTTTGCTTTAGCATATGATTTTGTTATTGTTAATACTTTATTTAAGAAAAGAGATGAACATATTATTACTTGTTAGAATAGATCCAATAAAACACAAATTGATTTTCTTATGAGAAGAAGAGATCATCGAGAATTTAAAGATTGTAAGGTCATTCTAAGTGAGAATTTAAGTACTCAACATTAATTATTAGTTCTCGATTTTAGGATGAGGAGTTGTAAGATAAAAAATACTAAAAATTAGTGTCATATAATTAGATGGGAGCACCTAAAAGACTCAAATAAAATTATTTTTATGAGTAAACTTCAAGATTTTAAGATTTAGGATTTCATGAAGAAGCAAATTTAATGTGTGATAAAGTAACAAACACTATTAAACAAGTGACAAAATATGTACTTGAATAATAAAACAGAATAGTTTTTTTAAATGAAAATAGTTAGTGGTGGAATAATAATGTGCAAGAAAAGATAGTTTATAAGAAGCTGTGTTATAAAAATTAGTTTAAATGTAAAGGTTTAGAGAAAGGAGAAAAATATAAGGTAGTCCGTAGGAAGTCTAAAAGAACAATTTGTGATGCTAATAATTTCATTTTTTTGTGATATTTATAATAGATTAGATATGAAAGAGGCTGAAAGTATATGTATAAACTAGCCAAATAAAGAGAAAATAAAAGTAAAGATTTAACTCAAGTAAAGTGCATTAAAGATGAAAATCAAAAAGTGTTTTTCTTAAAGGAAGATATTCAACATAGGTGGGTGAGCTATTTTGATAAACTTTTCAATGGAGTTTCTGAAAATACTATTGATTGTAGTGATCTTAATATCATTAATAATAATAGAATATTTTAATTCTATTGTTGCAATAGTAAAAAAAAATTGAGGAGGCTTTAAAGAAAACCAATGGTAGAAAATCAGTAGGACCCGATGATATCCCAATTGAAATGTGAAAATATTTACGAGGTTTGAGAGTTTCTTGGCTTACTAAACTCTTTAATATTATTTTAAAAACTAAAAAGATTCCCGAGTGGAGGAAGACTATTTTGGTCTCTATTTTTAAGAATAAAGGGGGATGTACAAGAGTGTGTAAATTGTAGCGGAATCAGGTTGATGTGTCATATTTTAAAATTATGAGAGAGTAATTGAACTTAGGTTAAGACGTGTTACAAAGATTTCTCATAATCAGTTTGGATTTATGTCAGGCAGGTCAATTATGAAAGCTATATATTTATTGAGACGTTTGATGAAGAAATACATAGAGAATAAGGAGGATCTAAATTTTATTTTTATTAATTTAGAAAATGTTTACGATATGGTTCCAAGAGAAGTCCTTTGGAGAGTTTTTGAGAAACAATGTGTTGATATGACTTATATTTAAGTCATTAAAGATATGTATATTTTCTTATCTAGTTGGATTGCATCAGTGATCGACTTTAAGCTCATATCAATTTGCTTTAGTTATGGATTCTCTTACTTATTATTTACAGGAGAATGTACCTTGGTGTATGCTTTTTGCTGATGATATCCTTCTTGTGGATAAGACTATGAAAGTTCAGAAAACATTTGAATTATGGAGGTGTATATTGGAGTCTAAAGGCCTTCATTTGAGTAGAACTAAAAATGAATACATGACATGTAATTTTAATAGTAGTAGCTCTAGTGGCAGAGTTGTAACTATGGGTGATCAAATCATTAAAAGATGTGAACATTTTATCTGGTTTATTATTCAAATTGATGGAGGTATAGATGGGAATGTTATTAGTAGAATTCAAGTTGGTTGGTTGAAGTGGAGGAAGGCACCAAGTCTATTGTGTGATAAAAAAGTATCGCTTAGACTGAAAGGAAAATTTTATAAGATGGTGGTGAAGCCTGCAGTGTTCTATGATGCAAAATGTTGGCCTTTAAAAGAGAATTATAAAACAAAGTTAAGTGTTGTTGGGATGAGAATGCTTAAAGTGGATGAGTGGCCTGACACTTAAAGACAAAATTCAAAATGAACATATCCATGATTGGGTTGGTGTAGCTCCTGTGGCGGATAAGATTAGAGAGTGTTGTCTTTAGATGGTTTGGTCACATTAAACTTCGATCATTTGATGATCTGGTTAGAAGAATAGATGTTTAATATCCAACTTATGCTAGGAAAGGCAGAGGTAGACGTAAAAAAGAGTCGAGCATATTGTATAAAAAATGATCTTAATTTATTAGAATTAAATGAAAATATGACACAATAGGACCTAACGGAGGAAAAAGATTCTTATAGCTTACCCCACTTAGTGGGATAAAGGCTTGTTGCTGCTATTGTTGTAGTGGATACAAATGGTCGGAAGTTCTACTTAGGATTATTTTAAATGTTTTTTCATTCTCATGTAGAATTCCTACTACTATATGATTTATTTTGATTGAGTCCATCGAATATCTCCACATATGTGCATCCTTTTTGCAAATTTGTCATGTAGAGAATGTAACTTTTTCATCTTTGTGAAAATAATGATTATTTTATTTTTTGTTTCAGAGCAGAGTCCATAAGTTATTCGTTGAGTTTTAATATTGTTGAAGTCTGCATGCTAAAATATTAACAAAATTTCAATATATGTATTATTTGTATGTTAGCATGTTACATGTGAGTGACATGGCTTTGCTATGAGCAGTTAAAACGATTTAAAAAGACAGTTACGTAAATACTTATAAAATTTACATTAGTTTTTGTTAGAAGTTATATCAGAAAATAATTTATTTTTTTAGAAGCTATGAGGATTAGATTTATTTCCTTAGATTGAATTTATTTTCTTTCCTATTTTAAATTTATTTTCTTAAATTGGATTTATTTCCTTTCATATTCTTGGCTTTCCTAATTTTTTGTTGTTTCCTTTATCTTCAAGTAATTATTGTGAATTGATTAATTAGAGATATATGTGTTATATATTTCCTTTCATGTTATTTATTTTTTCTTGTCTTTCCTATTTTAGGATTAATGCCACGGTATTTATATCCTCTTTTCATATCAATAAAACAATTCCGCCGAATTTGGAAAACCACCATGGTATCAGAGCCTTAAAACAAACTCAGAGTCTCCTACCACTGGAAAATTTCTTTTTCCTTGCAGCGGACCATCCTTTCTTTTGCCTCCTCTTTTCAGTTTTTCCACTAATAACATCATCTTTCTGCAGGACCTAGCCTTCAAAACTCCATGCAAGAACTAGCTACCAGAACCCTCTCTCTGCAAGCCCTAGAAGCTGAAAACTTCCTTCTTTCCTTGCATTTTTTTTCAGCCGGCGGTTTCCTTCCCAACAGATTTCAGCTGGCGGTCTTCTTCTTTCCTCGCAGATTTTAGCCGGCGGTCTCCTTCCCTACAAATTTCAGTAGGCGGTCTCTTTCCATCCCTGTAGATTTCAGACAACGGTCTCCTCTGCAGATTTTAGGCTGTAATAACCCTTCCTGCAGACTCTACCACCACCTGTCTCTCCTGGTGGGCTCTTTCGTCGTAGGTGGCCCCTCATGCAGGCCTTCAACTCTCTGAGATTGAACACTACATTCCTCCTTCTGCAAGAGAACCTTGACCTTCGATTCAATCTCAGGGTTCTCGATCTGTTACCAACACATAACTTTCTATCTAGTAATATGCTTTGTATGGCTTAATTTCTTTGCCTTGTCTATGCTTCTAGTTCTTTCCATTAAGAAGGTGCCTCCCGCTTCTAGGGGGATTGTTGGCATAATCATGTTTTGGACTAGGTATCCTTATATGATTTCTTTTCTCTCAAATTAGGGAGAAAGACTGATGCTTGTGATTGCCAACTTCGTTATAAGTGGGATTCAACATGTTCAGTTTTGTCTAAATCATTCCTCCTCCGCTATCTACATTGAAAATTTAAAGGGAGACAACTCGTTTGAGAAGCAAAAGATGGTGTCACCTGTTTGCCATGGATGGATTGGTTTCAAGGAGGGCTTCAATTCTAGACAAAACACCATTTATTTCTTCGGCTTCCAAGTGCCATCTCAGAAGAATTGCTCCTGTATTGAAGGAGCTTTGTAAGAAGCATAAGTTGTAGAGAAAACTCCCTGCAAAATTCTTCTTGCATGCAAGTTCTTCATTGAAACTCTTCAGGCCAGTTGCAGAAAACTCAGTGGCAGATCCCTTTTCGACGGGTTCTCTCTGCATACTTCTTCTTTGCTGGAGCTATCATGTCCAACAGCGACAACAGGTTCTCTCCCTGTAGTTTGTTCGCCTTTCCACTGCTGTCGGAACCCCAATAGAGATTACAATAAGTTTTAGGCGCCGGATGTTTTTCCCATCAAACGTTTGGGGTACAACGAAGGTTATCGCGCATGCAAGCTGAGATACGGGCGACGACACGACTTAATGGGAGATGATCTCTTTTTTCTGATAGCGACAACAACAACTAGATAACCAACTCAGGCCCCGACTCCTCTTCCACCGACCTCGATACAAAGCTTCCTTTGGAGAACATTCAACGCTTTGCCTAGTCTCAGGCCATGCTGCTCGAGGCCACATTGGCGCTCCTCTTTTGGCTTCTTTTCTGCGTCCTAATCTGCTTCATGCTCTGCAATTACCGTCATTATGTTTGGTTTCTATTTTATCTCTCGACATTGATTGTGACGGTTTTTAAGGAATTTTTGTGAGGTTCTGAATCTTCTTCAACATGGAATCCCAGCAGTCGACCTACAGACCCTCCTCCGTAACTTTTTTCTGCAGCAAGCCCTTCTCCGTAAATTTTCTCTGCAGGAAGCCCTCCTCCGGAGCTTTTCCTGCAGTAGACCCTCCTCCGGAGCTTTTCCTGCAGCAAACTTTCCTCTGGAGCTTTCTCCTGCATTATACCCTCGTTTGAAGTTTTTTCCTGCTGCAGGCTCTTCTTCAGAGCTTTTTCATGCTTTAGGCCCTCCGGAATCTTTCCTGCAACTAATTCTCCTTTGAAGTTTTTTTCTTTCTTTTTGCAGGCCATAATTTGTAGTTTTTTATGCTAGTTGTCTACTTCCTTGCAAACTTCGCTGCAACTTTACTTGTATGAACCTTCCGCCTACCTTTAGACACTGCAATAACTGCAGTCAAAGACAACCGCAGTCAACTAGAAGTCGTTTTTTTTAGGTTATCTACTTCTTTGCAGTATTACCTATAAGAACCTTCCGCCTACCTACAGACACTGCAAAAATTGCAGTCAAAGACAATTGCAGTTAACTAAAAAATATTCAAAGTTGAACATGGTTGTTAACCTTGTTTCAACTTGAGAGGGAGTGTTATAATTTATATTAAGAAATAATTTATTCCTGTTAGAAATTATGAGGATTAGATTTATTTTCTTTCCTATTTTAGATTTTTTTCCTTGGATTAGATTTATTTTATTTTCTATTTTAGGCTTTCCTATTTTATGTTGTCTCCTTCATCTTCAAGTAATTATTATGTTGATTAATTGGAGATATATGTGCTATATTTTTCCTTTCATGCTATTTCATATTTCTCGTCTTTTCTATTCAAGATTTCATGTAAGGGTATTTATACTCCTTTTTCACATCAATAAAATAATTTTGCTGAATTCTGAAAATCAACAATTTTTTAGTTAAATACAATCAACAAAAAGTAATACAAAACTGTCGGTGAAGGGTGCAAAAGCTTGGTGGATTAAGGCTTGCATTTCTTCTTGTTTGATGCGAAACTTTCAATTGTTGAAGATGGCCAACCCATAAGAGGATGGATCACATTTGATGGATGAGGGAGGGAATGGAATGCCATTCTTGTTTTTCAATTATAGTGCCATTTATTATTGTGATTTGTGCTATAGCTTATGTTGGTTTGTATTTAGTTGTCATTAAGTTGTTTTTTATTGGTTAATCAATCATTTGTTATCCAGGATGATTTTGATATTTTCTTATTTATTTAATGTTAATTTTATCATTTCTAATAGAACTTATTATTATAAGTTATAGTTAGATTCATGTATACCCATATTGTAATCAAGAATAAAAATACTACTTGAATAACAGGCTTAGGAGCATTAGATCATTTGAAAGGAGAAAAAAAGCATATTTCCAATTACAAACTTTACAATGAAAATTATACTATTCGTATTATAAACGTATTATTATAAAAAATGGTTAGAATAGCTTTTGTCGTTATCTCAAAAGATTTGACATTTGACTCTATGCTTCTAGTGCCTAACATAGATTGTAAGTTACTATCAATTAACGAGCTCACTTGAAATATTTAATTTTTTGTATAATTGTGGCCTTTTTAGGACTTGAATTTTGCGAAGATATTGGTAGTGCAGATATTTGTTCAAGACTCTACATTCCAAAGACTAATTTAGTTTCTTAAGGTAAATGCTTAAATAATAGATTAGCAATTCCCACTTTAAATTCCAAACACATTCATATTCATGGTTTAAGTGGCAGCGTTATCAAAAGGCACAACACATGAGACTTTATTTTTGCTTCAAAGCACAATGCGAAACAACACTTTTATTAGTGAAGGCTCTCTAAGACTATATAAAACTATTAAGGTATAAAGATGTTCATGATTAATTATTAAACATAGAGTATTTATTATATGAAATAAAAGTTGATATAAAATGGAGAAAAAATATGCTTCTATTCCAAACTAATGATATGCACCATTTAGCTGGTACATTTCATCAAGATATATGCTCAATTCCAATGCATAAATAATAGCAATGATTTATGGAAAATTTTTTGCAAAGAATAACCTAATAAGTGGAAAAATAACAGTTTTGAATATGTCTCAAATCATAAAAGAGAATTATTAAGATTAATTGAATATTCTCGCATAACAATTGCTGAGCTATTACTAGAGACATTTCTATATGAAATTTTCCTTTTAAGAATTTTAACAATTATATATTAAGAAGAAAATATTTTAACAATGAATATTCATATGTATATGTTAAAATTTAAGTTTAAACACATGTATGCAAACCTAAGTATGCATAGAAAGACATATTGATATCAGAGTTAATCCAAACCACAATAGTAAAAACAAAAATTATTACCGAAAGTAAATAGACAATTACAACCAACACACTTGAAAGAGAAAGTACAACATGATACTCGAAAATATGAAATAACAACATATACACCACTCAAACGCTCCAATTAAAGTGAATCTCTGTGTGGTGGTGGTGATTGGTGAGTGTTTGGAAGGTGGCGGGATGGCGGATGAGGTGGTTGACAAACTAAAAACAACAAGACAATGACTTCCCGGGTTTCAGACAATAAATATGCAACAGATATTAACGTGGCACCACTGTCTGGGATAATGGTAGCAAATGGGGAGGGTTGGAACAACAATAACAAAAAATATGGAGGGTTGAAACAATGATGGGGGATGCGGTGGACTGCCGGACAACCAAAGGAAGGCTGTCTTGGGCAGGGGTATCAAGGGAAAGGCTGGACAACGAGGAAACTGCAGGAAAACGATAAAAGGGCTATTGTCGGGACGACTTGCAATGAGGAGGAATGCATTGCAGTGAAGCAGGGGGGATGAGGAGGACCCGAGGAATTATAAACACCACCACGAGAAAAAGATACAACCGAAGCATCATCTAGAATTCTAAGATACAACCCTCAAAGAGTAGAAGAGATACCAACGACTGTCTTGATACAAAAAAATATGAAAAATTGACTTACTAACCCGAATACAATATATTTATAAGAAAAAAACTAAAAGCAACGAATGATAATAAGAAGAAATTATTAAATAGAAAGTTCGGATTGATTCGGCCCGTCTCCCATGATCGCAGGAGCTACATGGCTCGTGTCTCGCATCCGGAGCGGAGTGCTCCCGCGTCCGGAGCAGAGCACTCCCGTGTTACACATGCAATCTCTACTTGTTACGACTCAACTTGAGGCTTGGAGTTAACCAAGTTTGGAATAGATGCTCGGACGGTGAGAATTAAATTTTTTTACATTTATTTTATATAACTAATATTTTAATAAATGAAAGAGTCATTATATAAAATAAATCAAAGTAGTACAGTTAAATTTATCTCATTTCTGATTGTCTACATCTTTTATACATTTTCTTTTTTATTGCTAATCTTTTAGTTAATTAATTAATTAAACCTGAAAAGTTAGTATAAAACAACATTGAGCTGACCATAACCAATAAATATTAATACTCCTAAACTATAGTAATACAATGATACATAGGAAATATGCATGACAATTAAGTTATATGTAAATCAATCTAAGAGCATGTGAATGATTGTACTATCTTGTATGATTATTCAATATAATTCTAAAAAATCACTGCCTTACTGTATTCTTTATAAATTAATATCTTGTTAATCTGTATACATCTGTCACAAGAGCGCTGTCTAAAATTGTACCATTTAAGGAAATTCAATATCAATATCTTTTTCATTTACGTATACGAGTACTTTAGCATTTCTCTGCTAGTACTATTAAGTGATGACTCCATTATTTCCAAATATGTTTATGCAAGCAATCAAAATAGTAAATCACATTCTTAGTTTCTTTTCATAAAATTCAATGCATAATATAATAACTTGACTCATTCATTTGATGAACGTATACAAATATCAATGACATGTAATTCAATATGATCAAATGAATTTTTTGAATAGATAAAATCTATCCAAGCAATTAACTATGTATAAGATTTAGAAGAAATTAAAGACTATTATAATTTTAAAGTACAAGTACTCACCTCGATAATAGACGATTTGGTTGCCCGCTCTTAACTTGTATCACTTCTTTCAACTTAACTATAAAATATCAAATATTCATGTTAGTAAGTTATTTATCACATCACTTAATTATGTTTTAATTTAATTATCAATTACTATTTTATTATGTTATTTTAATTACAATTTCAATACTTAAAGTTTTGTTTAATCATTGCAATTAATAGTAATTGATTTAAACAAATACTTTTGGAAATAAAATCGTAGCTTTTGTTTGCTTTCGCCGACCTTTTCTCAATTCACATATGAAACCTCTAAGCTTAAATCTTGATTTAACTAAACCTTACTATTAATAGTTAATAATTAATAATATATTAAATTAATAATTTAATATTCTTAAAACCCCTTAACTTATAATTACTCGATTAACCCACACAGAGCCACACCCTTGTTTGGCTTCAATAATGCATCCGTCTTCCCCCTTCGCAGGTTTCAGCTCGTTATCAATCAATCCCATAGACGTTGGTTCCTGCTCTCCTCTTTTCTGCTCGACAATGTCATCACACACGAAATCCTTCGTCCTCCTCTGTACACGAGATTCGGTNACTCGTTATCAATCAATCCCATAGACGTATGTCCCTCCTCTCCTCTTTTCTGCTCGACAATGTCATCACACACGAAATCCTTCGTCCTCCTCTGTACACGAGATTCGGTTCCTACTGCATGCACGAGTGCTCCTTCTCTTCTTTCTTCCTTCGATCAACTATGGCATCACTTCTCTTCCTTGCCTCATAGCTGAGGCCATTTGGCTAGAGCAAGGTCTCCCTTCTCTTACCGAAGCTGCTACTTTTCAGCACAAAACACTATGTTGAAGCCTCCTGCACACACAATCAGCGTCGTTGTCTTCCTTGCGCCAGATGCATGTGGCAACCACAGTGCTTTGAGGCGCTTCTTCCTTTGCGTGCCAAAAAGCCGCTTGAAATTTCTTATATCGATTGGTTAGATGAGATCTCTCAAGGTTCAAAACACTCTCCCTTGCTTCCTGACTCTCCTTATTCTTCGTCTCCCGTTGTTGTTCTCTTTTCGTTCTATTGATTCGAAATAGAGTATACGACTCTGAAGTCGAAATGAATAGATGCTTATCCGTCCATTCAATTATTAATGTTATTATCCTTTATTTATTTATTATTATTATTCTTTTTTTAAAATTCGGTTATTATAACACTTCTACAGGATATGTTTGTATGTGTAGATATACATGTTTATTGAAGAAACAATAACGTCAAGCCAAGTAGATCCAAAATAATTTGCAAAACTTTTTGTGTAAGGGTTAGGATTTAAATATGTTATCTACTCATATATATATATATATATATATATATATATATATATATATATATATATATATATTT
>JXCR01147952.1:0-29267 GCA_002079205.1 Phalaenopsis hybrid cultivar
TTAGTGGTGACTTAGGCTAAATCAAAATTGACTAAATGAGAATTAGAGAAATAAACATAACATAATCAAACATCCTCGAAACACCACTAAGCCTAATTAAAAAATTGGCTAAGTGTTCAGGTTACACAAACTTGCCCTTTAAGAAAATTTACTCACATAATTTTCAAATTAAATGATAAATGATAATTACCCTTTTCTTAGGGATAATTAAGACATCAATGTTCACTGAGCATTAGAGTATTCACAGGATGAAATTCAAGCAACATAATAAGTTTAAATGGACTCGAGGCTTTTCACCAGTTGGTGAGAGGGATGCATGGAACTGCTTCCTCCTCTTAACTTGTTGGATACCTCAGAGGTCTATTAAACTTAATATACTTTGCTCAATGAAATCNCCACCAAAATACAACATAATGTTAGGAAAACCACCAGAAATTTACTTTTCTTTCTCTTCATAAATGCCCTCACATGCATTTTTAAGTTTCAGGTGGTGGAACGAGAAGACTCGCCAGGCACGATTTTACAGTTTATAATACCATCTTTCTTGTGCCTTTCCCTTACATGCTTTATGCTTGCATTTATGTACATGTATGAAAACAACATAAACTTGCATGTTAACCAAAACCAAAGCCCAAAACTAAAACTAAAATCAACCAAGATAAAATCCACCCCCACAACATTCAAAATATAAAACTACTCAAAATTTAATCACAAACATCACACAAAACTACAATTGCAACTAAATTAAGATGTCTCTTGATGATCGGGAATCCCTCGGAGGAGGTAACCTACGGTTGCTAACGAGGCTTCCAATGGTTTAAATGAAATCAAAATTTAATCACAAACATCACATAAAACTACAACTTCAACTAAATTAAGATGTCTCTATCGGAATCCCTCAGAGGAGGTAACCTACGGTTGCTAATGAGACTTCCCACGGTTTAAATGAAATCATGGAACTCATTAAGTTGAGTTTAGTAAGTTCATTTGGACCAAGTAAATCCAATAGAAAATAGTGGTACCGGAATGAGGGAACCGTAGGATCCTAACTTGTGTCCCTCTAATCAAATTTAATATGCCCTTATAAAATTTAAAGAAATTCAACCATAAGGCCACCTGATTTGATATTATAACTTGACACATTAGTCACGGTGAGGAACTTGGAGCTAACATGGTGGGCTACACGACCATATTCAACAGCAAAACCTGTCTTCCCCAACTAAACCAATCTTCCTTCCTTAGACTTAAACAACACCGGAAAACCTATCTTCCTCAGCTAAACCAATCTTCCTTCCTTAGACTTAAACAACAAAGCCATAGACTTTGAGGTTGCTTGCTTATGCAACGTAAATCCTCACCTTATATTTAGGCCTTTGTATAGCCCTATTGGAGGTTGCTTGCTTATGCAACGTAAATCCTCACCTTATCTTTAGGCCTTTGCATAGCCCTTGTCTTCCCCAGCTAAACCAATCTTTCTTCCTTAGACTTAAACAACAAAGCCATAGGACTTCGAAGTTGCTTGCGTATGCAATGTAAATCCTCACATCATCTTTAGGCCTTTGCATAGCCTTGCTATATAATATAATCCCTAACTCGTCTTAGGATTCTGAGGTTGTCGTTTGTCATGACCTAAATCCTTATATCTTCCAGGCTATTTGTGTAATTGATTAACATGAATATAAGCCCTAACTAATAAAATTGGCAGGATGAAACACTTAAAATTTTCTCCTCTAAATTCAAACCAAACATTAGGATAACTTGAGAAGTCACTGAGGTTCTCGTTTAGGATCCATGACATTCCCTAGTTCTTCCTCCTTTGGATTCTACAATAAAATGTTCCAAATTTGAACCAATCCCCTTTCTCTAGTCCTTCTTCCTTTGGATTCTACAATAAAATGTTCCAAATTTGAACCAATCCCCTTTCACCTTAGTTCTTCTTCCTTTGGATTCTACAATAAAATGTTCCAAATTTGAACCAATCCCCTTTCACCCTCCTCCTTTGGATTCTACAATAAAATGTTCTAAATTTGAACCAATCCCCTTTCACACCTCTATGTTCGATTTCGTTGAAGAGTCCTACCCTTTGAAATTCCTTGAAGATATTTTTTCTTGATTTTTATCGAGAGGATTTCATTGAAAAGTCCTACACTTTGAAACCACTTGAAGATAATATTTCCTAATTTTTATCGAGAGACTTCTTAAGTGACTTTGGTCATTTAACATGTAATTAACTATAGGGGCTTGCCCTTATAGGAAGCATGTCCGAACTCAACTTAAAATAAACCCTATTTAATCCTTTATATTAAATAGGGGAACTTGTTGGAAAATACAATGGTTTCGCAGACCTAACGGACGTCATACTTTCCTTAGTTTATTTGATCAGGCCTCATCCTCAAGTCTTGTGTTTATGCTTCGGGATAGATACATGATTTGAGGTACAATGCTCTTTCATTTTAAACTATGAAAAATATGGGGTCAGTTTGATTTCATACTTCAACGTCCTTCAGAAGCGGGCGACGGGATTTTGATTCTGGCGACCGACAGCTTCTTACGGGCAACTCCCCACAAACTGCTGAAATAGCGTCGATAGTTGGTCACATAACAACGGGCGACAGTTCTACAGTGCCCGCAGTGGGCAATCAAGCCAGATGATTGTAATTTCTTCAGGAGGCCATCTAGGCCAACCGATTCTATGATATCCCAAATGGAATATTTTGCTCTAGGTTCAACGATATCCCAACCAGAGAATGTCACTCGAGGTTTGATGATATCCTAACTGCATATTGTTGCTTGGGCTTCTACGGTGTCCCAATTGGATAACGTTGCTCATGACATGATACTCTTTTTTAAAATTAATATTGTCATTCTTTTACTTGTAATTTTAACAAGTTATTTTTTCTTCTTTATTAGGTTTTCTGATACTCATTATTAAGTTAGGTGTATATCCTTTTTTGTACTGTTGTAAAGGGATTTTATTGGTTCTAAAATATCTAATGTGAAGTTGTTGAAAATAGCACAATAGCTGCATGCGAGATTTTTCATATATCCAGAAAAAGCTGCAAATCAACTATTTTCCAAATGCACAGACCAATAAGCTAAACAACTTATCCAGAATATGAGCGGAATAGTCATTTATCCAGAATCAATTGCTTTCCAAGTTCACAAACCAAACAACATGCCAGCTTATCAAGATAAGCTGCTGATCAACAAATTACCATGATAAGCTGCTTATCTGGATAAGCTACAGTTGCCCTAAATAGACCCTTATATATAGGATTTTTAGGGTATTTTTTTTAGACTTTGGATAGTGTTGACAGGTTGATGAAGGGTTTTGTGTGTAGAATTACATCCAAATATCAATTGAAAATTGACATGTGTAAATTATATAAAATATATTTAATGGCATAAATAGTGGTGAAGCCCTACCCAATGTGATATAGTGTAAACATATATTAGGTGCTTCAAAAATTAATTATTCTGTGTTTCGAATCTTATATTGCATTTTTAGGATTCAGGGTTATTCCTTTATCCCTTTCAATAACATTCAATTTAGGATTACAAAATGTATGGTGTTTTAAGGTCCTCATTTTATGTTTCAATTTCTTAATGCATTCTATTTTTAGGGTTTAGGGTTCCTCCTTTCTCGTTGTCACCTGACATTCAGTTTTGGGTTACAAATCTGTTTTGGAGCAACAAAGAAAAATCTATCTTTTTTTCTTGGGTAAGCTACATCCACACATTAGTTTCATCACAATAGTTTTACTGAACATAAATATTTTATCTTATTTAAATAAAAAAATAGAGTGTTGGATTATGATTTATCCTCTAGAACACGCCTCGAGGAATAAAACATAAGGAAGAGGAAAGGAGGGAGAAAAGAGAAAAAGAGTAGAGTGCAAAATGAACATTTCTCAGGGAAAAGTCTCTCATTTCATTCATAAAATGGTCTATATTTATAATCATAAAGGCAATTGGATAAAATTACACTCTTGCCCCAACTTTAATGGGGCATTACAAGGCATTATTTTTCATAATTTTCTCTTTAATTTGGGGCGTTACAGATCAAATTTACTCTTTTTGATGCATTTTTGTTGTTATAATTGATATTATGTAACTGATGCTGACAATCTTTCATATTCATAACTAACAATTTTTCGTATCTGTAACCAATATTGACAACTTTCATGAGTCTAAGTCAACCCATTGGTAGACCTTTAATCGGTCGACTTAATTGATTTGGGTCAGTTATTTTGCATGATTATCGACCGGCCTTTGCTCTAAAAAGTCGAGCCTCTTTCCAAATGAAAATCGATTGACTCCGAGGTCATCAATATTCATGTCTTTGGTATGGGCAGTTCTTCAGTAGTTAGGTAGGTGTTACCCAGTTGGCCTTTATTCAGTTAGCTGATGATATTCAATCGATAGGCTTCATGAGCCCTTGAATTCTTCTATCAAGTTATTGAATTTCACATTCACTCTTCCAGGGCATTTGATAGCCTCAAGATTCACATTTATAAACTCAACCATCATAATAATTTAATAATTATTCCCTAAATTTCTGTGCCTGCATTTCTTATTAATAAGATCAATAGGGCCTTCTTCTTTACATCCCTTTCTATGAACTTCAAACGTCACCATGTTTAGTGCAAAAGCTCAAGATCACTTCAATTAGGATGTACTCTGTATGGTTCTTGGAGAGATGAGCGCTCCACCTCATTTTGCAAATGGGAGATTGAGAAGAAATTAGTGGTAAAAAAGAAGAGGGGGAATCTTGAACTTAATGCGCGTGATCAAATAGCATTGTCAAGAGATCCTTGTGAAAAATGGCAAAAGAAGATTTTGAGGGATGAAAAAGATAGACAAGACCTCCCAATGATTGAGGAACATGCTCAATTGGTCAACACTACAGGTGCTACAGTTAAGGGTGCCTTAGAATGATTGGTGATCTCGATAGCGGCAGTGGTGGAGTTGCAGCCAAGATTACCAGTGGAAGATATTACTTTAGCTATAATGGGTAAGGAGGATGCAACAACATTATTTGATCTGTTAGATACTGAAATTGAGGATTCTGCACTGCAAAATCATGAGCAGACCGGTGATAACCAACAACCAATTAGTGAAGATGATAAACAAGTAGTAGATCATTTGGGTGCTTTCTAAGAAACAGGTAGAGGACGACCAATGTCTTTAGATTCACTTGGATGTGGATGGATGAGGTTTCTGATTAATTTTTACGGGTTGTTGGTGATTCTAATGGTGGAAGTATGTAAGAGCTGGTGGCTTGTGTCAAGCAAATGGAAGGGAAAATTGCTCGGCTGAATGGAGAGACAGTAGCTCTTTGAGTCAAGCTATTGGTCACAAGAGAGTTGGCTGCCATGAACCGAATCAATAACAAGATTGATTGGGTTGACTGATTTAGGTTAGTGAGAGAACTTGTATTTAAAAGGATACTTTAATGAGGATATGTCTTAGCTAAAGTGGCAGAAAATTTTTTTATAAAGTATTTTATTGTTGACTAATCCATTGTAACATTTTTTATTTTTGGAAATGAAAATTTTATTTTGCTTCAAATCATACTTGATATCTAGTGTGACCTTTGTTGGCATGTTTTTTGAGATACCATGGTACAAGGGGCCATAGATTTTTTCCCCTAATCCTTATAAATAGGTTTTTACATGAAAGTCGTGTCGCGTTGCTCCCTTCTCTTAGAAATTTTTCTCCAATAGTTTTTCTTTCTTTCTCTTCATTGGCTCCCAAATTCTCTCCTAAGCTTATCAAAATGATCCCTACAAGCAAATCATCTTACTTAACTGTAAAGAATGTGGTTAAGCGCAATGTCAACTATGTTTTTGACTCCATTGTGAGACTTTGTGTAGTGATATGTAATGACTGGGTGATGGATTGCTTTGGAAAGGACTTGGTGCTCCACCAAAAATAGTTCTATTGTAGTCTTTATTTACCATTGTACATGAAATTCTCGGCCATTTTTAACCATTATGGTGTCATCCTTGCTCAAATCTTGTCAAATTCAATAGCGACCATTATGACCTATGTCATTTTTTATCACAGAGTGAAAATTTCTTGGTTGATTGACATTTTCAACTACATGTTCACATTCTAGGTAGGTCAGGATATTATCACTTATTTTTTAGCCAGTTATCGATTCAAACTATTGGGCCTTGAGAATAAAATAAAATACTGTAAAATGTATATTTTGATCATAACTTGTTTGTTCGAATGGGGAGTTAGAATGGTTAGCTGTGATGTGAAAAAGGGCAAGGTTAACACCTTGTCAAGGCATTTGGTCACTAACACTATTAGGATCAAAGGTCAGCAGCTTTTGGTTCCCTAGTATGCTGACATAAGGATCACTGATTGTGTTCTTCAACTGGTAAAATTCTATGGTATGATTAAGGAACTATGAGAGGAGTTGGGCACTTAAGAAGTTTAGAGGGAAAAAATTGTCGAAGCACTAGTTGCTGAGAGGATATCTCAAGCTAAGTTTGCTAAGTTGAAGGCCGAGTCAACTAGGGGTTAGGATTTTGAAGTGATTGTATTGTCTGGTGCATATAACAAAGGTATAGACTTTGTTGTTCTTACTTATAAAAATTCCATCATAATTTAATTGAATTTGACTGGAGGGATTACTATCATTGTTATAAAAGTTGATTTCTTGTATGTAAGGATTCCAGCTATTGAAACTATTAGGTCATCCAGTATCTTTGAAGGAGCGCTCTTGGAACTAGGGAAGGAACTAGCCACTATGGCACATTCGGTCGTTCCAACCATCCTAGACTTGTAAGTGAGGGTCATTGCTAGTTGCTCGTATCTGATAGTTTCATCTGAGTCTGAGTAGTACATGGAATCTGCATTATGAAGTGAATTTTATTGGCAAGGGGCAAACCCAACTTCTCAGAAGATGAAAATAGTCTTAGAGTCAAAACCCTTATCACCTTCTTTCTAGCTAGTGCCTTAAGTTAAGCCATGATCCTCACCTAGCAACTTCTAATTAGCCTTTCCTTGGTGACTGATGCATTCATAAAGCATGGGCTCATTGATTCCAAATGGCCTGATTAAAAAGAACTTTCCAACCTTCTTTCTTTCCCAATCGATGAAGAAAAAGATGGTGATTATTTGTGGGGATGACGAGTCTGCTAGAGCCTAACATTTTCTTTGTTTCAATTATAAAATTTATGTTAGTAAAGAAACATTTTGCAATTGTATTATCAAGAATGAATCTATATAAATTTTGGATAGCTTTCACCTTTGCAATGTTTTTAATTTACTATCATTTGCTTGTGGTGTTGTTTGCTTGTTTAAGCTCCTTCAATTTTGTTGTATGTTGTTTAGTCCAAGTCTTATCTTTTGATTTTTGTGTCTGGTAGGATTTTTGCCTCTCTTGAGAGGTGTTTTTGGCATGGTTCACTATATACTCTTTGTAAAACTTGTCATTGGTTTGGCGTTTCTAGCCTTAGGTGAGTCAGCCACTTGGATGTTGATGGTTGTTTTTCTTTTCTGACACCGATAAGATGTCTTGCACCACTTTCGGTCATCTAAGAGATTTTTTATCAATCAATGGCTTATGTCATCATCAAATTCACTTTTTAATGCTTGAATCACATCTTATATTCGAATAATCTTGGCTTTTTGATCGGATTTCCATCTCGACTGGATTACCTCATATACTAAGTGCAGAATTTTTTTAGCTTTTGTTAGGGGGTTCCACATAGACTCTTCTTTGAGACGATTTACTAGCTACCACCTTGTCTTTGATGGGTAGAGAACCACATCCAAAAAATTATTTGACCAAGTTTAGAGATCACGATTGGTGATGCATGATCATTGTGGTTTATTGATTGGACGACTTGCATCATTGTTAATTTATTTTTATATGAATCATGTACTTGGTCAGTTCAAGTTCTCTGAGTTAGAACGTGTGATGTCTGAACTCTTTTGAGTTTCTCTAGTGTTGCTCAGGTCTGAGATGCACATACTAGTAGTCCAATTTTAAATTTTATTATATGACAAAATATAACCTTGTAAATATTTTAAAATGATAATCCTTTGCTAGTTCAATGTATGATTTATAAGAAATTTTTTTAAGAGAAAAATCTTTTCAAGTTGTCTCCACTCCATGTATGGTTGGGTTCCTAGGCGCTAGAGATGGTTATGCTAAGTTACATTGAATTTGGATGAATTTTGAAAAGTTTCCTTAAGTGACTCTTTATTATGTTTAGATCTCAATTAGTAGAAGCATTTCTACACATCCAAAGGGGAAGAAGAAAAGAGAAAAGTTATTTTGGGCAGGTTAGACCACCATTAGGGGTGGGCGGCTACCATAGTGAGAGTTTGGTGATTGTGAATGTTTGTAGAGTCTTGTGAAGTTAAGTTCAGTCGAGAAACTTCAGAGGATTGCTTTGGGAAGAGTTTGAGCTAATTATTTTTAGTTTATTTATGATTAATCTTGTAAACTTGGTTTATATATATATAATGTTTTGTTTTGTTATCCCCATGATTTTTGAGTTGCTTTCTTTCTTTCTCCTTGTAATAGAAGTAATCATGTGTGTGGTTAGAATATTTTGAAGATTTCCTTTATTTTAACAATTTGTGATAGTACTTTCACTGTTTCTTCATTTACTTTTCAAATTGGCCATGTAATGTTAAAATTTGTTGCAAAACATAATGACCCAAGAGGGCTAAGATTTCACCAACTAGTGAGTACAACACTAAACCTTGGATGGAGGGGATGCCACGTCCAAGGGGAGTGCAAATAGATAGGGAAATAAGTTTTAATGAGAGTATATTTGACAATTCTAGAGTGAAATGCTAGAACTTTCATCAATTTAATATTAGTTGAGAACCTGAGTCCCAAGTAGTATCTATAGAGAGGGTACAACGGGTAATCTGGAAGTGAGAGGATAGAATCTACTCAGCACTGCCATACAATCAAGAACTTAACTTTATATTAGCTAATGTTCTCTATGCACTTGGGAGAAGATAGATAATAGGTTTGCTTCTATTTGTCACAATACCTTATTTTCATCTTCAACCATTTGATTCCTACACTGATTACAAGCTCTTTACAAGGAGAAAGACTTTTTATTATAATTGTACTACTTTACACATTTGTAGTTTAGAAACTTTGCATTTACTTTTAGTTTTAATTTAGATGTAGAAAAGTTTAGTTTATACCCTAATATAAACTGTTCAATATTATTCTCTTATAAATTTAGTTTATAGTTTGAGTAGAATTTTTTTTTAACTTAGCATATAAATTTCCTTTTTTCATTTGGGTTCGATACTGGGTTTTTAAAGAGAACTCTATATTACTTAAAATGATATGTATACTTGCATAGTACCTCTAATTTGTAAGACATTAATCAATTTTATATCATATTTATTTTGCACACTAGCCCCTAAATATAAATTGGGTCAAGTTTTTGGCAACCTTTAAGAACTTAAATAATTACGCAATTATGGGTCGGGTCAAGTTTTATGCACCCTTGCTTGGGAATAATAGAATTTTTAGACTTAAAAATTTTTATTTAACTTTAAATTTATTTTAGGAAACTTGTATTTAATTTCTTTTATTAGTATTTGTTTATTTTGTAAAAATATAAAAAACATAAAAAAAATCAAAAAATTAAAAATAAAAAAAAATTCATTTTAAGTGTTTTGTTTTTCTTTTAATTTTTTGAACTTTTTATTGTGCATGCGTAGTTTGGGATCTGAATATTTGATGTCCTATAATTCTGAGTTAGAACAAACCAAAAGAAAAATTTAAAAATGAAAAAAACTCTATAATTCTCAAGAAATGACAAACATATCACAAAATAACTTTAATAACCAAACTGCTGAAAAGAAACATCATAATTTTCAAGGAACTTTAAGGAACTATGAAAACCCTACAATAGATGAAACTCACTTAAGTATACAATCCCATACTATAACGGCTAACTCATTTAAACTTAAAACTCCTATTATACAATTTGTACAAAACAATCTAATGATCCAAACTTACACCTTACAAGCTTTTTAGAATTGTGTGCTACATTTAAATACGATGGCATATCAAAAAATATTTGTTAAACTTAGACTTTTTCCTTTTTCCTACAGTACCTACAAGTTTAATGAACCTTCATTCCACGTTCAATTTCCTCAACACCAAAAAGTCATTGTAATGCTCCTCAGCTTTGGAGCATACAAATTTCTCTTTTTCAAATGAATATTTTAATTTGCCACCTTTAGTTTTTAGACCCATACAAGAGTATCAAGGATAAAAATTAGAAGAAATAAGAACTATAAACTATGTAGATGCAACAAGATAGAAATCAACAGATAAATTAGGTTTTTCTCCAAACAATCCCCAATCCAAATTTTCTCCACCTGAAATCTCAAAAATCCTGGATGAAAATTTAAGGGAAGAGTTTGGAGTGAATTTTACCTCGTTGGAGTAATTCCCACTCACAAAAACCCTTTAGATTAAGAGAAATTAGAAGAAAATATGATACTTAGGTCTCACCTCTCGGTCGCCGAAGAAAAGAAGGGAAGAAAAATTACAAAAATAGGGTGAGTCGAACCGATCTAGGGTTAATAGTCGAGCATTTAAGGATGGTAGCTAGGCACTGCTTACCTGAGCATTCAGTGCTTAGACACTCATAGGGCAGCGCTTTGATGCTGATTGAGCTTGTTGGTGCCTTGGTACCAGAAATGATGGCGCCTTAATGCCAGAGATAGTGATGCCTAGGCGTCATTTTTCTACATGGCCCATTTTGCCATTTTTTTGCAAATTTCATCCTCGAAAGATCTTCAAATCATCATACAAATTGTAAAACTTACTCCAACAACATCCTAAGGATAAATAAGGCTACTTATCCTTCTTCTTATCACATCTTGCTCCTCTTTTCTCATCATCCAATGAAATCCTCGTCTATTGACTGTCAGATGTTTTCATTCACATTTTTGTAAGAATAATATATCTTCAAATGATCAGCTTGATAACTAGTGAATTGAATTGGCTTATATTTTGCCAATCCTCATGTGTTACCTTACCAAATAAAGTATTCATATCGATATATTGAATAACAAAAATCATCCACTAACTCCTCTAATCACTGAGCAATAGCGGCCCTCATAATGGTCAGAGAGAAAGTAAGGAATTGAGATGGACCTGCCTCATGTCCAAACACAACATATCTTTTGTATAACCTTATGTTTGACTCAAAACTAGGTTTTAGAAAACACAGTTGCTCCTCTAAATTATCAAAAGACATGCTAGAGTTCTGACACAATGAGAATACTAAGAATTCATCTCCCTCAAATTACACAATCCTAATCACAACAAATCAATCACACCGCAATCACAAACACATCAATACAAACACTCAACACAGAAATGGCAAACACAAACACAAATACAAACTTGGGTTGCCTCCCAAGAGATGCTTAATTTAATGTCCTCAGCTCGACCAATCCAGATATTTACTCATGTTGACCAAAAATTAAGACTACATTAACTATGAGACCTTAAACACCCTAACACTATTAGGATCTTTAATATTATTTGCACCAAAAGGATAAACCATTACAATAGTAAATGATCCTAATCACTCGGACTAAAGTTCTTCAACAAATAATTTTAGTCGTGTGTTATATAATAAAACCTCTTGTCAAGGCTCAAAATCTTTTCTTAAAATCTTATGATTGTGCCATTTTTTATTTTCTCTTTATAAATTTTTGCATTTTCGTAAGATTCTTGTCTAATCTCACAGAGTTCATTTAACTACAGTAATATTTTCTTACAAGTTTCTTTTATATTATAACTAAACATCTTAACAGCCAAATAAACTATTTGTTCTAATTCTACTGATAAGTGACAAGCTTTAATAAATATGAGCCTATATGGAGACATTTCTATAAGTATTTTATAAGCATTCCTATAGACCCACAATGCATCACCTAATTGTGAAGACCAATCCTTTCTGCTAGGATTGATAATTTTCTTAAGAATCCTTTTAATTTCTCTATTAGATTCTTTCGCTAAACCACTCATCTGGGGATGATATGTTACGAAAATTCTATGCTTTATATCATATTTTGCAATGTTTTATATCATATTTTGCAATTAATGACTCCATTTGTTATTGTCAAAGTGGCTCTCTCTCGTTAATGATCACTCTAGGCATACCAAATCTACTAAAGATATTCTTCTTTATAAATTTTGCTACGCTTTGAGCATCACAATTTGGTAAAGCTACCACCTCAATCCTCTTTTATATATAGTCCATAGTTGTTAGAATATATAAATTCTCTAATGAAGGAACAAAGGGTCCTATAAAGTCAAAGCCCCAAACATTAAAAATTCCAACCTCCAAAGTAAGATTTAAAGGCATTTCATCTCTCTTAGAAATATTGGCTACTCTTTGGATCTATCATAAGTTTAATAGATTCATTCACATCCATAAATAGAGTAGCATAATAAAATCTAGATTGTAAAATATTAACAGTATTTTTATATATTCCAAAATGTCCTTCAAGTTCAAAATTGTGACATTTCTTAATAAGTTCAAGGGTTTCTTCAATAGGTATACATCTCTTAATCACTTGATCCTTGCATTTTCTATAAAGGTAAGGGTCGTCCCGAAAGTAATATCTATGTCATTAATAAATTTCTTCCATTAATGGTATGTCAGACCATAATGCATAATATCATTAACTATATAAATTACTATGTCAGCATACCACAAAATGTGCAACTCAGTAATAGGAAATCGTTGCTCCTCAGCAAAATTTTCATTAATCTCCTCTTTATTAACTCATGAATTCCTCTGATCTAGTCTCAATAAATGCCCTGTTATTTGATTTTTGGCACATTTCTTATCTACAACTTTGATATCAAATTCTTGTATTAACAGAATCTATCTATTCATTCTTAGTTTGACATCCTTCTTTGACATTAGATATCAAATTACAGAATGATCGGTATGATCAGTGACACACATAAAAATGTGCTACTTTTATATATACATTTTATTCTTATTTTTAAAAATATTGTACTTTAATGGAAGATATTTTACTTGTTTTTTATTGTAGGTACAAGAGATAGAGTTTTGGAAAAAAAGGAGCAAAAATGGAGCAAAATTGGGTCAAATGGAGCAAAGGAGCACAAAGTGAACTAGAGCCTAGGCACCACCTTTCGATGCCTAGGTGCTAGACCTGTATGTGAAAACAGAGAGTCAGGTGTTATGTCGCTAGGATCTAGCTCCTAGGTGCCAAGTGACCCGACCCATAATTACTTGTATTTTTAATTTCCTTAATTTTGCCAGAAAATATATTTCAAATTATATCTAGCTGCTAGTGTGAACAAATGTAATGATTTATGAATTATATAATAAATTTTTACACTAGGGGTACTACACAAGTATACACATCGTTTCAAGTAATATTGGATTTTCTTTAAAAAACCCATTATCGATCTCACGAGGAATGTGGCAACTCTTAAAATCAACTTACAAAAAATCTATTTAAATTTCAACTTAAAAAGATAAGAGATTTAAAATGATATGCTCACTAAAAATACTACTAAAGAGTTAATAAAGAAATTAACAACTAAATGTAACAGCTTAACAAAATAGAACAACGAGTTTGAATATTATGTAAAACCTTTCCCCTTGCAAAGAGATTTTAATCTCTGTAGGATTTAAATGATTTAAGAAAAAAATGATGTATTGTGAGAACTAGAAGCATACCTTATTCCTTACCCCCTCCCGATTCTAGCAAAGAGCATTAACTAACTTAAGGCCGACTCTTTAACATCTCGATTCTGCATCAGTGCTATCTAGCCTCTCACCTCTAGATGCCCCTAAGCTTATGCCATCATGATGGTCAAATCCTAGGGTCTAGGTACTAAACCTTAAGCCAAATTGATAAGAATCTAGCCTGACACTTTAGATCAAACAAATTCTACGCCCATCAAAACTTATCTCCCTATTTATTTGCACTCCCCCTTAGATGATCACAATGACTCTGCCTAGAATGAAGTGTGGTATCCAGAAGTTGGGTGAAACCATAGCCCTCCTAGGTAGTTATGTTTCTCAATGGATTTTAACTTCACAAGTGGTCAGTTTGTAAAGTAAACGAAGATTCAACAAAAATACCATCACAATTCTTATTAATAAAAAGAAACCTTTAAAATATTCTCATCCCACAAGTTTAAGTCCTATATTCAAGAAGAAAGAAAGGGAACTACTCAGAATTGATGGGGATTAAACAAAAACAAAACATTTGCATTGAAATTCAAGTCTTACAACAAAAACATAAACACAAATACAAAGTACCTTATGTCTTTTCCCCAAGTAATTTCTGGAGTTTATTTTAAGCAATCTCCAAACTTTTTCACACTAAAATACACTAACACTTACACTTGAACACTAAATATGAAAAACCTAATTTACTATTGCAGCCTAAATGTAGTTGAGGCTCCAAAAGGTCTCTAAATTCAACCAAATCCTTCTCATTAAATAGAAAATGGAAAACAAAAAATAACTAAGGTTTGCTTCAAACAACCCTCCAAAATTTGACCAAATTCATTGGATCTTCTAGAAAATTAGTTACTGGTGCTATTGCGCCAGTCTGGGGCGCTATAACGTCGATCTCACTTATTTGTGGCGCTATAGCTCCAAGGGGTGGAGCTATAGCGCCACACAAATATCTTGAATTTTGCTTCATTTTTCCCTCATTTTATTTAAATGTTCAATTTATATACCTGAGACCAAAAATATGCAAAATACCTTCTTTTAAAGTGCAATATCATTAAAAATGTACATAAAAGGCTTATAAAATATGCACTAAAAATAAGTTATTTTTAGGTGAATCAATTCCCCCAAACTTAAACATTACTTGTCCTCAAATAACTCCTTATACTATATAAAATTTATAATATGTAGTAGCAAATTTAACTTAAAGACTTTTATAATTTTTGCTTTTTAAATGCTACAGTAAAACTTTCGGAAAAAATTTTAAGAACTCAGGTTAAAAACTAAAATACAGAAATATTTAGCATTCAAGTCTAAAAGTTTTGATTTTCTATTTATTTCAAAAATAAATGCAATTTATCATACTTAAGATACTTAGAAGAAATACCAGATAAAAAATTCATGAGAACTTTATTAGTAAAGGTGCTAATACTTTTAACTATAAGTTAGAAACGTAACTAATTTTTTTTTAAAAGGTTATTCAACTAGAGCCAATTTTTGATTAGGCATCTCCTTAAGCTTCTCCTCACATATTTTCTCTTGTTTTTTGCTTTTCTTCTTCCTTTTCTTTTAGGATCATTTTCATCCTTTTTTTTCATTTATCTCTTTATTTTCAATATGTCATGTGAGGATTACTATATCTGGATAGCCTTTAATAATTTTGAACTCCACTATCCTCCTCTTAAAGTTAAAAACATCTCACATTTTTTTACTTTTACAAATGTGTATTAGCTTTGAAGATTTTCATAAAGTCACGATTTTTTGTTTTTAAGTATAAATCTAAGATTGTAGATAATTCTAAAAACACATTTTTCTTTACTTTAGATAGCAAAATCATAACTTCAAACCCTTCATACTAAATATTTTAATTCTAGAATAACCTTCATTATTAAAACCTTTTCCTTAAGTTTTCTACAACTTTTAAAAAATAAAAAATATAGTTTTTTAAAGTTAACTCTACATACCACATGTTATAATAAAAATAGTTTTGAAAAATACAATTCTTGAGGACAAATAAAGTTTAGTTTAAAAAGAATTTTCTTCCTTCCCCAAAACTTAAATTTTTTAAACTGATTTAAAGCAAGAAAGTTCATGAAGAAAGAAATTTTTTTAAAAAATTTAAAAATAAGGAAATTAGTGTAGGTATAAGTAGAAAAGACAAGTACTGAGTAGTGATAAACATAAGATTAACATGCATACCAACAAAAACATAAACTAAATACTACTCTAGCATTTAAATTGGAGCAAAAGATAAACAGTAGAACTAACAGTTTAACAGAAAAAAAAATTAAATACAAGCACACTCCAACACAAATACAACTGATCATGAATGAAATAAAGTTCAAATATTCAAACACATCAATGGAAAGAAAGAAAACAACACACTATACATCAACATCTTCGTCATCACCAGCATCATCATCATCACCAGCATCATTATCATCACCATCATCATCATCATCATCATCACCATCTCCCAAATACATATCCTCTTCCATCTCAGAGGGCCGATATGGTGTGAAAGTAGGGCGAGTAGGAAATTACAAAGAACGATCACCCCCCATATATCTCATCATAGCCTCATTATCGACAAAATCATACTCAACCTTCCTCAACATAATATCATCACTATGGTACAAAAGAGATTCAAGGCCTTTTACCTAATAATGTAAGTTTATGATATCTCCATGTTGAATCATCATTTGTTCTATAAGAGAATTCAGAGAAATAGAATCGAAAGCAGATGGTCTAGGGGTAGGAGTCGGAGCAGAAGTAGAGGCTGAAGTAATAAGTATGTTAACTTCAGTCCTAGGTCTCATCCTAAAATGTTTCTCATATTCTTTTAAGTTTATTTTTCCTATGGGTTTATGTTTTGGCAAATTTTCTTCCCAAGTCTCATACTTCACACAAGATCCAACACAAATGGTAGTAATAAGAGCAGGGTAGTCCAAACCTCCTGTAGTTGCTCCTCTCGAGGAAACAAGCATGTTTGTATAAATAAGGGAGCCAATATTAATAGGATTCTTCATTTTAATACAGTAGTTTAAAGTGGATCTCTCACGGGTTACCTCACTGAAATGTTTAGTCGGCACTAATTTACTAGATAGGAAATAATGCCGTGCTCAAGAATGAAAATTAAGTTTTGAGAAAGAAGGGTTTACCCGTCACCCATTTTTAATTTTCCAGACTCCATTTCTATTAGTCAAAAATCCCATAATCTCATCCAATTCATCATCAGTAGGATGGAACTCAAAAAATAAGCAGGTTGGAACATTATGCAGGTGGTATATGTGGTTAATATGAACATAACTGATATCCACATATTGCCCTCATACGTAACCCATCATCAGATTCATTTGGCATGTTAGCATTGAGCTCTCAAACAACTAAAATTTGAGTTATGACAGTGAAATAACAAAAGTCTTCCCACTTTTGCTCTACAATCAAGTACTCAATAGTTATATCTTTGTCCACCCCGAGTTTTTGAACCGCAACTTCTGCTGACAGCCATGACATCTCATTATAGCTCCATGCGAAGCAATCTTTAAATTATGACAATAATTCTATCAATTCTATGGACTCTTCCTCATTGAGTAGAGAACTTATGAAGGTGTGTTGGGGTTGCTCCTCAGTCCCAAGGTTAATTTCCTTCAATTCATCAATAGATTTAATTTCTTCCTCAAATTCTTGTGGGGCATTTTATATTAATTGATCTTGAGAGTCATTCTCTACATCAAGGCAATCCACTTACGATTCACTAGTAACAACCATACAAAATCCTGAATCATCGACTTGTCTTACGGTACCAAATCCGAGACCTTCTTTCGAGTTAGGAGTTCAAATTTAACATTCCACATTTTTTCAAAAAGTTGTAACTTATCTTTTCGCATTTGTTTTGGAAAATATCTCTGTTGAATTAAATTTTGTGCACAAGGAGAAAAGTAACCAAAATGTAATTCCATTATTTCAGTAGGGTCCTCGTCCAAATTTACATGATTTTCAAGATTAGCAGAAGTAGAAGCGCGATAAATTTGATTGGCTTTGAACCAACACTATGGGCTTCCTTGACTTCTAAACTCTTGACCTTTTGAGGGAGAATCAGAGTAAGGGTCATGGAATTCACATAATGGTTTATCCAATCATACATTAACTTGTATCACTTCTCTCTACATCTTTTAAGGATATCTCATATTGTAGTTTCTTCTATTTTGTCATCATCATTTCCTTCTTGGAGCTTTCTTCATCATCAATGTTGATGTTAGGCTTAGTACATCCAGTAATCGTATTGTTTCTTCCTCATCCACGTCGTTGGCCTCGACCTCAGGTGCACGAACTAAAAGAACCCCCACCAACTTGTTGCAAAAGTGTGGTGGAAGATTGATGAAGCGGAGCTGAATGGCTTCTTCTTTGTGATTCTTTTAAGTCTTTCACTGTGTTCGTTACAATTTCATGAGAGAAGACAATTTTCTTTGGAGGCACGTAGGAGGCGACATCTTCATGAATGCCAACTTCGTGAACTGAGAATGATTGTAAATCTCCTTTAATGTAATGTTCTTGTGCTTTTTTATAAAAGTTAATGCATTGGTGTAGGGAAGATGAAACCATGTTGTGCTCATGAATCCACGATAGACCAAATAAGGAATTGAAAGAGGTCTCGACGTCGATGATATGGATTTTTGCGGTTGTTAGTAGTTCTTCAACTTTCATAAGTAGTGTAATCAATCCAAGGGCTCTTCCGCCCTTTTGGTTGAATCCTCTCAACAACATTTTATCAGTTGTAATCTCTTGAGCTTCCATATCCAAATATGCCAATGTTCGTAGATTCTTTAAGTTGAGTGATACGCAAGGAGCCACCAAAACTCTGGACAACACTAATTTACAGATGTTAACAGACATATAGAGCGGCCGGTTGTGGTCGGCGGCATCAAACAACAAGACTTCACTTGTGAAGGTTACGCCATGCTGTTCTTTTAACTAACAAACTTCATCTGAGGATGTTCTGACCAACAAAATTAAGAAAAACTCTAGGTTAAGCAAGGTTGTAACCATAGACTCTCTCATCTCCTTTGAAAGAATTAGAGCATCATAAATGCTTAGTTTGGCCGAAAAATTCCTAAGAAGAGCTAGCAAATTATAATTGACTTTATATAATCCTCCATTATTTACTTGATTATTTGGTTCTTCCCTTGACGGAGGTGGAGGTAGCTCTTTTTGATTTACTATTTATTTTCCTTTATCCAATGGATCTGACCTCAGGTTCCCACTCCTCAGGTTTATCTCTATGATTTGTTCTCCTTCTTGCAATGCTGTAAGTGAATTTTCTATTGCTTCTTCATCGGAGAGATCCAAGTTGATAGGTAGTGGTGCAATGTGGCACTCGAGGACTCACACCTCACTCCCGGTGCTATCGTAAATGACTTTTTCAATATCTTCTTCACCCTAGTTAATGGGTTCATCGTACTTAAGTATGATTTAAGGATGATTTGGGAATCGAGATTAGAGTTAGATTGAACAAAATCATATACATTATCACTAGAAACAATTAAAATGTCACCAAAATCATAATCAATATATTCATAATACCCCAGTGGGGCAAAAAGATAATCATACATGGTCAGGGGTTAGAGGATTTTCTTTCTAGAATCTAAGACAACCAATCTAACAAAAGCAACCCCTATCCTACCCCCCTCCCGTGTTATTGGCCTTCACTACGTCGTTCTTCTCTTTCTCTTCTAGTTGCGGTAGTTTATTTAGCAAAATCCCCATCTTGGATTGAGTAGGCTGTAGACTCTGAACTGCTGCTTGTGCTGAAGTGGTTTGAATCTAATCCAATATCTTCTTGGATGACTTGCTCCAAACTATACTCCATCCATCATTTTTTGAATATGAATCTATCAAAGTGATTGGCTCGACCAAAATCATATTTACGGAACCCTTTTCAGGTTCTTTCAATTATTCTTTTGAGATTGTTATATTCCCTTCTTTAATATTTTTCTTGAGCCAATCCTTGAGAACGAAGCATTCCTCTATAGTATGTGGTGGCACCTAGAACTCATCATTTACAGTCTCTGCTAATTCTCATTCATTCCCTCATGTCATTGTGTCTATTGTCGATGAGGACATTAGAGTCGCCACTCTGTTTATCTATCTTATTGCCCTAGTTTTCCAATTTACCTTAATCTTTTGGATCAAGTAAAAGATCCTCAAGTATTAAAGGAATTAGGAAAAAGAGAAAGGGAAAATGATAGAAAACAAGAAAAATGTTGGGTGGTAAACTTATAGATAAGACTCTAGAATGTCAAAATCTCATATAAGGATAACCACATAAATGGTCTAATAACCAGAGATTTAGGTTGATCACCTATTCTGAATTCTTAATTTTCCTATAGGAGCAAACTCCTATAGTTAATTACATCTTAGGCAATTTATATTTACCTATGAAAGCTTCTGATTCTCGTTATCATTCGTTCTTCTAATAAATGTCAAGGTTAAGGAAAGAAACATAAAATGTTTTATTCCTAGGGTGATAGATTTCTAAGAATCTGATTCTACTTTAAAGATTTTGTTTTGTCTGTTCATGTTATGTCATGTTGTTCTATTTTTTTATTTTTGTCATGTTATGTCATTTTATTTTTGTTTTGTAGTTTTGTTGTTTTATATTTGTCATGTCAATTTTTGTTCATGGTTATCTTAAAAGTTCTGGTTTTGTGCTAGGTCATATCATTTTATTTATGTCATTTTATTTTATTTTATTTATTTTTGTCTGGTTTTGTTATATTGAAATTCCTCTTTCGAATGTCATCCTGCAAAATAGAGTTAGCACACCCTACAACATGCAAAGGAAATCTAGAGTGAAATTTTATTTTCATGTCTTCAATAAACCTGCAAAAGAGAACATGATTAGCATAAAACCATGTTGACATATTTATCAATTTTAGTTGGTCATTTAATTGGTTGAATAATTTTTAAATGACCCGGTCAAGATGTCTATGGCTCCGTCGTCCAGGGGCCAAGAAGTATTTACATTTAATTAGTCCGAAAGGTGTTTAAACTAGGACTGAAAGATTCTTATCAGCAACCATAGATTGTGTCGTCGAAGAAATCTTCATAAATCTGAACACAGATGTTTAAGTTGTGTTTTAATGTCTTTTAAGATGAATTTTATGTCATTTACGTCGGTGAGTGAGATTTTTATGATGTCATTTGTTTTAGGTCATATGTCAATTAGACCTAAGAGAGTTTAATTGAAACCTAAGATTTAGGTTTAATGTTGGTGAAACTGAAGATGATTCAGGTTCAATGTGGGTAGAACCTAGAGTTTGAAATAGTTTAAGTCCAATGTGGGTGGAACTTAAAATGATTTCGATTCAATGTAGGTAGAACCTAAGGATTAAAATGGTTTAAGTCCAATGTAGGTAGGACTTAAATTATTTTAGGTTCAATGTAGGTAGAACCTCAGAGTTGAATTGGTTTTAAGTCAAATATAGTCAGGACTTAAGGTATTTAGGTTCAATGTAGGTAGAACCTAAGAGTTGAATTTAAGTCCAATGTAGTTAGGACTTAAGGTATTTAAGTTTGATGTAGGTAGAACCTAAGAGTTGAATTGGTTTTAAGTCCAATATAGTTAGGACTTAAGATGAGTTAGGCTCGATGTAGGTAGAACCTAAGAGTTGAATTGGCTTTAAGTCCGATGTAGTTAGGACTTAAGGTATTTAGGTTCAATGTAGGTAGAACCTAAGAGTTGAATTTAAGTCCAATGTAGTTAGGACTTAAGGTATTTAGGTTTGATGTAGGTAGAAACTAAGAGTTGAATTGGTTTTGAGTCCAATATAGTTAGGACTTAAGGTATTTAGGTTCAATGTAGGTAGAATCTAAGGATTTAATTGACTTAAGTCTAATGTAATTAAGACTTAAGGGTTGATTTGAGTTAGGTTCAATTTTGATTGAATCTAAAGTTTATGTTAACCTAAACTCAATTTGAATTGAACCTAACTTTAAGATTTGATTTAGGTTTGGTTTATATTGAACCTAGATTTTGGTTGACTTAGATTCAGGTTAGGTTGAATCTAAGTTATAGGTTTGACTTAAGTCCAATATGGGTTGAACTTAAGTTTGAAGTTGATTTGGGTTTAAGTTAGGTTGAACCTAGTGTTTGGGTTAACTTTAGTTCAAGTTAGGTTAAACTCAAGTTAAGTTTTGGTTAAATTAGGTTCAATGTGGGTTGAACATAATGTTTGGGTTAACTTGAGTTCAAGTTAGGTTAAACTCAAGTAAAGTTTTGGTTAAATTAGGTTCAATTTGGGTTGAACCTAATGTTTGAGTTAACTTGAGTTCAAGTTAGGTTGAACGCAAATTAGGTTTTCTTTGGATTGATTAAACCTAATTAGGGTTAGGCTTAATTTTGGTAAGTGTTAATTGATTAATTAGACTTAATATTGGTTAAGTCTAATTGAGTTTAAAGGTTAATTAAATCTAATTTTGGTAAGGTTTAATTGATTAATTATACTTAATATGGGTTAAGTCTAATTGAGTTTAAAGGTTAATTAAACCTAATTTTGGTAAGGTTTAATTGATTAATTAGACTTAATATGGGTTAAGTCTAATTGGCTTTAAGATTAATTAAACCTAATTTTGATAAGGTTTAATTGATTAATTAGACTTAATATGGGTCAAGTCTAATTGAGTTTAAAGGTTAATTAAACCTAATTTTGGTAAGGCTGAATTGATTAATTAATTGGGTTTAAAGTTAATTAAACCTAATTATGGTAAGGTTTAATTGATTAATTAAACTTAATATGAGTTAAGTCTAATTGGGTTGAAAAATTAATTAAACCTAATTTTGGTAAGGTTTAATTGATTAATTAGACCTAATATGGGTTAAGTCTAATTGGGTTCAGAGGTTAATTAAATCTAATTTAGGTAAGGTTTAATTGATTAATTAGACTTAATATGAGTTAAGTCTAATTAGGTTTAAAGGTTTAATTAAACCTAATTTTGGTAAGGTTTAATTAATTAATTAGACTTAATATGGGTTAAGTTTAATTGGGTTTAAAGGTTCCCTAACTTAGATAGGTTTAATTGATTAATTATGTCGAATAAGGGTTAGACCTAATTAAGATTTGTTGAGTTAAACCTAATGTAGTTAAGGTCTAATTAATTAGGTCTAAATGTGGTTTAGGCCTAATTAGGGTTTGTTGACTTAAACCTAATGTAGTTAAGGCTTAACTAGTTAGATCTAAATGTGGTTTGTTAAGTTAAACCTAATGTAGTTAAGGCTTAACTAGGGTTTAATTAGGTCTAAATGTGGTTTAAACTTAATTAGGTGTGTATTGAGTTAAAACTAATTTAGTTAAGGTTTAACAAGATTTAATTAGGTTTAAAGGTGGTTTAAACCTAATTAGGTTTGTATTAAGTTAAACCTGATGTACTTATGGTTTAACTAAGGTTTAATTAGGTCTAAATGAGGTTTAGACTTACTTAAAGTTTGATTTTGTATTAAACCTAATTTAATTAAGGTTTAATGGGTTAATTAAGTCTAATGATGTTTTTTATACCTAATTAAGGTTTGATTTTGTATTAAACCTAATTTTATTAAGGTTTAATTGGTTAATTAAGTCTAATGATGTCTTAGACCTAATTAAAGTTTGATTTGATTCTATTTTGAGTTAGACTCAATATTGACTTAGTCCATGAGGAAATGAGCTAAGTATAGTGAGGAGAGGATTTTTAGGGTTGAAAATATTAATTTAAAATTAATAAATTTTAACCTTAATGTAAAAATGTCATTTGAAATTGTCTAATGGTTTGAGAATTATCATTTTAAGGTTATTGTCTGTCACCTTTAATTTCATAACCACTTTCCAATTTTATTTTCCTTAAATTTCATTTTTTTATAATTATTGTTAAAAATAATTACAAAGTGTCTTGAAAATTAGGAAATCATGTCTTAAAGGATTTTTCTAGCTTAGGAAAAATCAGGGAGGATTTCTAAGGGCCTAGAGATAAATCCCTAAAAGTTTCAGAATTTTTAAAGTTATAAATAATTTTTAATAATTAAATTACTCTAGAGAGTAATTAATTAATTAAAAATTAAATATAATTAATTAAATTCTAATTTTATGTCAAAATTATTCTACTCATTGTCCTAAGTTCAGAGGTATTTTTGTTTTATTTTTGTGTGTTAAGATATCAATTTTTTATGTTTTTTTGGTTATTCTGAAATTAATTAAAACTTAATTAACCAGAATAATTGCTAAGACAACACGTGTCCTCGAACACATCAAAATGTGCTTGATCCACTGTGGGGTTCAGAACAGGGAGTTTAAGTGGGATTTAATCATAACAGTCCATTTTTAAAACAGAAAAATGGATGACATCGCATCTTCTTCCTCTGCCCTTTCCTATGGACCGTCAATCTTCTAGGGACAATATCTCACTCGATTCTCCATGAAATTGAGTGAGGTTTGTTCCTAGAGCTTCATTTTGAGAAACCAGTCCATACAGTATCGTTTGGGTTTTGATTTTGGCTTGTTTCACAAAGGATCGAATCCGAGCCTAAGCTATGTCGAATGAGCCATACCTTGGCCTGCATTGATGAAATTTTGATTGAATTGGTTTTGAAGCTTCTCCTTGAGCTCAGTAATCTTTTCCCCAATTCAATTTGAGATGAAATTAGGTCTATGTATGAGTTCGGTCGGGAGGTGCCATGGTTTGGGCTTGAGGTAGGTTTGAGCCTATAGAAAGGGCCAATTTCAATTAATTCTTCCTCTCCGAGGTCAGAGATGGATTTGAAGGAGTTAATTTAAAGTTTTGAGGGGGTTTATCTCAAGCCCAAAAATGGTCCTATTTTTGGGCAGAGAAATTGGGAGGATGCAGTGAGCTTCAAGGCATGATTCTATGGGGAATAAATTGCTTAGATGATAGGGAAGAACTTCACTATTGAATGTTTCCTCCATTAAGCATTTTTTTCTCCTCTCCTCCTTATGGAAGCTCACAACAAGCTCCTTTATAGCCATTAATGGTGGCCAAATGGTTTAAGGCTATGCAGGGAAGGCTATATCAAGCTCAAGATATCTTGGGGACAAGATTTCAGATAAGAATTACCCAAAGATGAGTTTTACCAAGCTTTCCATGATGAGTCTTCATTTAATGTATTGGATTGGGTTAAATTTTTTGCTCCTTTTCATTGGGTAAAAGGTAAGGTGAATGGTGACTTAAAGATAGGCTGATTAATCTTCATCCATCTCAGTTGACATGTCACCAAAATTTCATGAAATGATGACACAAAGGCTTCCTTACACTTACTCCCATGGCTTGGTCTCTTAGCTAGGTTTGGATAAATCTTTAATTGGCTCATTTTTTATTGGAGGAAGAAGGTGGTTGATGATGAGTTCATCACCTCTACTTTCATAATCCATGAAGGAATGACACATAAGTTCCTCCCTTCATAATTACCTTATGATGATTTTTGTCTTTTGTCAAGGAAGATGCGTCATTGGTTATAATAGGTCTTATGGGTCATGAATGACATATTAGATTACCCTTCATGTGTTCAATTTAATTTTGAAGATTTTTTATGGATTTTAGATGTCATGTTTGATGTCATTTAATTTAGGGTTAAATGCTCATAAATTAATTTTTAATTAATTATGTAATTAATTAAAAATGTAGGAAATTATAGCATTAGCCCAAAAATTGATCAAAAATGATTTTGGGTGTTGATGATTTGACAAATTTCATCAATTTGGTTCAAAATTGAATATTTTGACCAAAGTTGACCAATGTTGACTAGAGTTGACCAAGGTTGACCAATTCTAGTCTAGGGTTGACCAATGTGACTTACCTAACCTTGTCATGGTTGCGTTAGTCATGGGGTCCATGGGTTGGTGATATGACTTGGGTTTGATCAAGATTGACCTAGGTTGACGAAAGTTGACCAGAATGGTCAAATTGATCATATGGTGTTGTCTTGACCATATGGTGATCATTTGGGTCTATGAATGATCAAATGGTCAAAGTGGTGACCATGGAGGTTCACCTTAGTCATTTTGACCAATAGTTGGTCAATGGTGTTTGTAGTTGACCAAATGGTCTAGTTTGGTCATTTTGGTATTTTAAAATGCTCAAATAATCCAATTTGACCATTTTTAGGGTTTGAACTGATTCATTGGTCCAAATTAACCAAAGCTGACCAGTTTGACGAAAATTGACAAGTTTGACCAAAATTGACTATTTGGGTCAAACTTGACCAATAGAGGTAATTAAGTGTCAATGTTGATTTTATGATCATTATGGTGACCATTAAGTCAAAATTTGACCAGATTAGGGTTTGTCACCACTGATCTGATCATTTAGGGTATGGTCATTGTTAAGCTCCAAAAGGAGTGCTTTGAGGGTTATTTTAATTTTTAGGGTTTTAATAACCCTAGGTATGTCCAAAGAAGTCAATGTTGGTAGTCCCTTTATCTTAATGATCACAATGATCATTTTAGGTCTTTTAAATGTGTCTGAGAATATTAAATTATAAGATTCCTCAAGTTGAGTTTGGTCTATGGATGTTATTTTAAGACCTTCACTAAAAGTGAGGTCAACAATATGTCCAAACATTATGTGGTATGGGTAATAATTGGGCTGATCTTTCTTGTGAACTTCCTCAAGTTTCCTTGGATCTGACAATCTGAACTTAAGCTTCTTCATTAGACTTCTGAACATTTTTTGTACAGCTTCATCTTTGAAGGAATATACCATGCTCTTTTGTTCCAAAAGGGTCAGACCCTTCTTAATTTCAATTCGATATGATCCTCCTTGATGCAACTGTTGGCTAGACTGGCCATATTGTTGTGTTTCTTGCTGAGCATGCTGTGATGATGACTGGAAACTTTGACAAGAATTTTTTTATTGTTTCTTCATCGGTTGCTTTACCTTATCAACTGTTGCTAGTGTCCCAGACTTCTTCTCGAATATTCGGGTTGTTCTGGTCTTTTTCAATTTCTCCTGAGAATCCATATGCTTGACTTCCTCTTGCAGATTGCTAGCTTTCCTGAGTAGTTTCTCGAAGGACTTGATGGTGAGTCCCTTAAGCATGAAAACTATTGGCCCATGGATGCTTTTAAGTAGAATCTAAATTGTATGATGTTCCTGTAGCTTGGGTTAGCATTTCATGTAAAGGTTTCTCTACCTCAAGATATAATCTACTAGAGTCTCATTAGGCTCTTACCTCTCTATTATGAGATCTCCAGTAGAAATATGATGTTGTGCTCTGGAAAATCTCCTTACAAATAACTTTTCCAACTCGGTGAATGTCGTCACCAATCCGTTGGGCAACTCGGCATACCAATCAAACGCTATTCCTGACAGGCTACTGACAACTTGACAGAAAACAAAGCTTTGTTACCTTCGGTATTGCCACAACTGGCTCAGAAACATGCTATGTGCTGTATGGGATTTCTAGTCCCATCAAATATATTAAAGTTTGGTGACACAAAACCCTTAGGGTAGGGTACGATATCGAACTCCTCCAGGTAAGGTTTACCCTTTAAAATCAATGCACCACTCTTAGATTGGGCTAAGGCCTCATGAACTTGTTCAAACATTTGTTTAAATTCCTTTTCTGGTATGACTCTCGATGGAGCATCCTTCTTCTATTGATTATCTCTGTTAGTCGAGGAAACTTCTCTCCTTTCGTCTGTGACATGTATAATCTCTAGCTGACTGACTTCTGGAGAAGTTAACTATTGTGCTTGTGACTGTCCATGAATTTTAGCCATGACCACCATGGAAGTGGTCATTTCTTCTATCCTTTTCTCCATTTGGCTGATTTACTCTTCCCTTAGTAGAACAACCCTACGCAGATCATCTACGATGTTCCCTTCAATGAGAGGTTGGGCATTGCGCGCAACTGCAGTGGCTCTGGTTTCGATGACATGAATACCCATAAAGTCTTCATCGAGATAGTCGTTAAAGTCAAAATCATCATCATCATCATCAATGGAAACTCCATGTTCTCGGGCTAACTCAAAAATCTCTACCCTGAGCTTCTCAACATTTTCTTCAATTATTGATTCATGTATCATCCTAAGATCTGGGAGACTATGCTGAACTTCCTCCACTTGTTCATCCATCTCGGAGCAATAGCTGCGACGATGTCGGACACTTCTTATCATTGCTTCATTCCATGATCCTGCCATACGTGCTCGCTGAACCGTATTGGTATGATAACCTTGGGTACCCACACCCTTTTCTTCAATGGTGATGCCTTGAGACGGGGTGTCTCAACAGAGGCATCGGCATGTCGAAGAGAAGTATTCTCCCCATGGTGCAAACCAGATACAGTATCGGGTAACCTCTTCATCTTTTCCTTTAGAACTTTATAAACATTCTTATGGTTCGTAACTGGAAGAATTCTCAGACTTAGACGTGACTTAACCGATCGACGGCCTGTAGGTCTTGAAGTAGAAATAGTAGAATGAGTGGTGATGATGGTTGTGTCAACTCTGCTACCAGATGAAACCTGATGGGAATGCGAGCAGGAAAAGTTTCAGTTGGTCTTTGAGATCGTCTGACAAATCTGACATCTCTTAAAGTTTCTCTCTTCATCAAAGGGGAAACTTCACATCCCACTTGTTTAAGTAATTCACCGACTGAATAACCCTCCTTAGTAGCTAGTCTTTGGAATATTGTACTAACTCGGGTGATAGGAGCATGTTTCTTCCTCACCCCACCATGTCCGTGAGGTAATCGTAAGTTAGTAGCAATCTTTTAGATACATTGTACCCATCGGTGTCCATGAACGAATGGAACCTACTCCCTCGCAAAAGCGGATAGGTTCTGAAAAAACCTAGTTCATCCTGATGAGGAATTTCATCAATAGACATTTCTTCAGAAATCTGGACTTTAGTAGCCTTCCAAACCTTTTGGCCGTGGTTTCTCCTTTGCGACCGAGTTAATGGAGTAAACTTTGAAATTGATCTAATTTTAAACATCGATGGTAGGATGGTAAATCCTTCGGTTGTATCTTCAACGATCATAACCTCTTTTCCCTTAGTAGAAACAGGAACAATAGGTTTAACAGGTGCTAGGGCAGTTGTCTTCACCTTCTGGTAAGAAGGGAAATCTTGAGGGCAGTTCAAGTTGAACTCAACAGAATAATCGTGAACTTCCGAAGCGATAACTTTCATTATGACGAAGGGAGCCTTTACGAGCATGATTTTAAGTTCATCGAAACCGGCTCCAAACTTTATGGTGGGAGCGACATTGCAGGCATTGCGGCTTGTCGACAGGTTACACGAGAAAGTGAGCGTAGGGAATGCCATTGCAGTAGCTTCAAAAAGAAAGCTCCGGGGTTAGTTATTTGGCCAATACTTTTTAACTGTAGTGTGAACACTAAAAATTACCAAGGTCAATCTGTAAACTGGGGAAGTCTTTTATGTTAATTTTAGTTTGTGAAAAATATTTTGGAATTTAGTAAAAGTAATCTTTGGAAAAGGGAGAATTTAATCATATATATATATATAT
>JXCR01147952.1:35133-70329 GCA_002079205.1 Phalaenopsis hybrid cultivar
AGATTGCCCCAGCTGCCCCTGTGCTTGTGAAAGACATCTGGGCTCATGGCAAGTGGAACCTTTCTCCAATCATTCCTTTCTGCAGCCCTTCTCAACTATCCAATATTCAGAAGCTTATTATAAAACCTGGGGTTAAAGACAGAATTTTTGTAAGAAAGAACCCAATCCCTTCTCAGCCCCCCCAACAGGTATACTGGGGTCACACCATCTGGAATAAATTCCTTACCCCATCCATGTCCTTCTTCATATGGAGACTCTTNGAACCTCTAGTGAGTAGAAGAATCCCACCCACTGGACTTTCTCTTATCCAGTGACCTGTTGCCTCTCCCTTATATCAGAAATTATGTGTAGTAGGTTTGAGAGGTGCCTTCCTTTATAAAGGCCCTCTCCTGTCACCTTTTTCTTTCTTTCTTTTTCTTTTCTCCATGTACTTTGTTTGCTTTCCTTAATGAATTGGAGCTATGCTCCTTATATAATATATACATATAAAAGATGGGGCTGGCGGCTGACCCTAGAGTTGCTCTGCTAGGGTTTGGGTGGTGATAGCTCTGCTTGGTGAGGCTAGTAAGCTGTGGGAAGAAGTCTGCTCCCCCTTCAAGAAGTGCTCTTGCTTTGGTGTTGGCTGGTGTTTCCTGGTTTCTTTGTTGCTGCTTTTCTTTGGAGGCTTTTTCTGTTCAGTTACTATTCCATTGCTGCTGACCAATTTGAGAAGCCCTTCATCTACACTTCTTTTCTCTAGTGGTTGGAACACCTGGTAGGGTGTTGCTGCTGGAGTCTATGGCCACCCCTATTAATCTGGAGACCAATTTGCAATGATCCAAAGCTACTTATGCAGAGGCTGTGGGAAAGTCTTCTTCTTCCATGTTGGACCCTGATATTTTAGTTTTCCTTCAAGATTTCCACAATACTGCTGCTGGAAGGGGTTATGGCTCTTGCATACATCATGTGGGATCTAAGGATGGAGAACCAGCTGCTGTTTTTATAGAACAAGACCTTGATGAACTAAACTTAGAAGTCAGGTTCACACTAATTGGAAAGTTCAGCCTGGGGCACCCAAAAATGGAGCTTGTGAGGAATTATTTTGAATCTCTGAATATAGCTGACTGGAAGCTGGGTTTATTGGATGGCAGACACTTCATCATCCAACTGACAAAGGAGGAAGATTATGCTAGAATATTTGCCAAACAATCAATAATCATTGCAGGAGCTGAANATTGAACATCTCTTGGTTAGTTGATCTGGGTCTGAAACAGATCTACATTTTGCTAATGAACAATTTCTGGAAGCCATCTCTATGCAAGAGGAGTTCTATGCTAAAAAGGCTAATAGGATTAAATTCCGTGATGGTGATAGAAATTCTAAATATTATAAAAAATGCAATACTATTCATAAAATCACTACCCAAGATGGACACCTAATTACATCTGCTGATGGTATAGCTTTGAATGCTGTTCAATATTTTCAAGAACTTTTCAAGCAACCTCCTGTCCCCAAGACTTCCATTCAATGCACTCTTTTTGGTAAGGAAAGGGAGTTCACTCAAAGCCTTTCACTCACTGATGTTCCCGATGAGAAGGAAATCTGGGAAGCACTCAATTCTATTGATCGTTCTAAGGTTGCTGGACCTGATGGGTTCACAGCTGATTTTTACAAAAGGGCTTGGTTGATTATGAAAGGAGATGTTATTGCAACAGCCCAAAGCTTTTTATGGGGTGCTGATCTTCCTAAATTTTTCTCCTCCTCTACTATTACTATAGTTCCAAAAGGAAAAGCTTCTCATAAATGGGATAATTTCAGACCTATCAGCCTTACTTATGTTATTTCAAAGATTATTATCAAGGTTTTGGTCCATAGATTACAACCTCACTTGAATCAAATTATCTTCAGGAATCAGGCAGCGTTTATCAAGGGTAGAAGTGTAGTGGATAATGTTCTTTTGGCTAAGAGTTGGTATTGGATCTGGACATAACCACTAGAGGAGGTAATATTATTCTCAAATTGGATATCAACAAAGCATATGACAAAATCAGTTGGAACTTTATTGAACAAGTTCTCATTGCTAGAGGTTTTTCTCATTCTTTTGTTTCTCTAATCATTAGATGGCTGACAAACAATTTTCATTCAGTCTTTATTAATGGAAATTCACATGGCTTCTTTAGTGCATCCAGAGGTATTAAACACGGTGATCCACTCTCTCCTACCATCTTTATTTTGGTTTTTGACTACTTATCCAGAGTTTTGAATTAGATGGCTATCAGAAAACCTCACTCTCTTTATAGTCATAAATCTTTCATTGTAATGAATCATTTGGCTTTTGCTGATGATATTATTATCTTTTTCAAAGCCTCCAAACTTGCTGTTAGAGCCTTTATGCAGTGCTTGAAGACTTTCTAGGATATTTCTGGAATGAAATTGAATGCCCAGAATTGCACTTCTGTTTTCAGCAAACATTGCAAGAGTGAGTTTAAGAATTGGGTCTTAGACTTAACTGGTTTTACATACAGCTGCCTTCCTGTGAAATATCTGGGAGTGTTTCTGATCAAGGGGAGAACTAAAAAATTTCAGTTTGATCATATCCTTGAAAAGATTCAATGCAAACTGCAAGCTTGGGAGAATACTTATTTATCCAATGGGGGTAGGATAACCCTTCTGAAGAGTGTCTTATCTGCCATTCCATCTTATCTATTGCAAATGAATGTTATGACAATTGCTACTCAAAGATTATTGGAAGGAATGTTTAATAGATTCCTGTGGGCTGGCCATAGGAAACAAAAACACTAGACCTCTTGGGTTAAAGTTTGTAAACCATTAAAGGAAGGAGGTTTAGGCTTTAAGTCCTTCCCTCAATTAATGCACAATAATCTTTATAAGCTATGGATTAAATTTAGATCCCAGGATTCCCTTTGGGCAGAATTCTTAAGGGGTAAATATTGTAAACAGTAACACCTTAATCATATATCTTATGGTTTGGGGGGACTCTCGTATTTGGAAAAAGATGCTTCAGGTTAAGGAGGAAGCTGAGCAAATGTTTGTCTGGGAGATTGGCGAAGATTGGTAAACATTTGGTGGGATAATTGGTCTCTGGAAGGCAACCTGCTCCAAGACCACATTGCCCCAGCCTTCCCATGTTAGTTAAGGACCTATGAGAGAATGGAAATTGGAATCTAAACCCTATCCTTCTATTCTGCAACCCTTCTCAGCTCTCTAATATACAAAAAATCTCTATTGTCCAAGGGAAAAAGGATAGAATTGTAACTAAAAAGAACCTTTCTCAACCTACCCCTCTCCAACAGGGTCATATGATTTGGAACATGTTTCTTAATCCTTCCATGTCTTTCTTCATTTGAAGACTCTTCTCTAAGCTGATCCACACTGATGATATATTGAAACTAAAGGGTCTTAGAGGTCCCTCTAAATGTACTTTTTGTCTGTCAGAGAAGGAGACCCTTGCTCACCTTTTCTTTGCCTGTCCTTGGGTACAACAAGTTTGGAATTATATTCTAGCAAAGCTTAATGTTCCTGCCATGAATTTTTCATGGGATGTTTTCCATAATTGCTGTTCTGATTGGAGGGGTTCTAAACTTTAAGATATCCCTAATATTGTGGCTTGGGTTGTTTGGATGAATAGAAATCAATTGAATTATGAAGCTACTCCCTTAGATACCATGAAAGTCGGTCTAAATTGCATAGCTTATCTTCAAAAACTGATTAAATATAGGAAGTTTAGAGCTGTATTGAAGCTGGCCCCCTCTTCCAAACTTCCTATTATTAAAGTTCTTAAGATTTGCTGGTCTCTCCCTCATAATGGCTGGATTAAGGTCAACACTGATGGTAGTTATACTCCACAACATGCAGGTGTAGGTGGCGTCTTAGGAATCAAATGGGGAAGTGCATTTTATATTTCCAGTCTCCTGTTTTGGCTGTGGATCCTCTTGAGGCTGAATGTCAAGCTATTTTTTAGGCTCTCTATTTTGCTAAAGCATGCAGTTTTAACCAACTGTGGGTTGAATCTGATTCCTTACTTCTTATTAACATCATCAAGGGTTCTTCTGACATCCCATGGAACTTAATTTGCTGGATTTCTGGGATTGCTCCACAGTTTTCACTCACATACATAGAGAAGGTAATAGACCATCCAATTGGTTGGCTAGAAGTGGTCTCCAAACAGAAGTCTCATTGGTTAGCAAGAGGATTCCTCCTCCACTGGCCTTCCTATTGTCTAGTGACCTTCTTTCTCTCCCTTACATTAGATAGTCTTCTCTTTTTTATTATCTTCCCTTTTGAGAGGTTACCTTCTTTTTATAGGCCCTCTTCACTTGTTTTGTAACTATTTTTGTTTTTTAATATATATATATCTATATATATATATATATATATATATATATATATATATATATGTAGAAGGAGTATAANTATTTGTTTTTACTAGGATTTTTTTTTAATAGGGATCAACATGTAAGGGTTGATCTCAAAATAGGAATTCAAGATACAAATATCCGGAAAGTCAGACATTTGAAACTGACTTTCAATAAAAGAAATCATAAATATAGAACAGATCTTGAAAGTAAGGATTGAAATTATTGGATCAATTATGAATCAGAAGTATTGAACTGATTCGATGAAAAGNTTTGACATATTCTCCATCAACTATCACGAATTGTTCAAAAACATTACATTTAACATTATGAATCCTTGCAAGTTCAACATTGCTTGGATATGCTGGATAGTGTATTTCATCATTTAATTGATTGTCATGCCAGTGGTGGTATTGCTTCCACCGGATTATACGCCTCCATTTGAACTGGCGCATAAAAAGGATCCCATNTTCCATGAGTACATAATAAAAAGTACAAAATAAACTGTCTTCATTTCACAGGCTGTACATTTGCATCATCTGTACATCTACCAGTAAAAGACCTTTTGCGAACTACATGAGTTTCTAAACAAGCTGACCTTCTAGGCTGTTATTTTGAGATAGCCTAGTGGTGCNACTAATACAAACAATGACCGGGGCCTCTAAAGAAACAGCAGGGCAATCCCATCAAAACAAAACTAAGTAAAAGTTTATCTAAGAAAAGGAATAGGTAAGAGATCCTCTGTCATGAGGAGCTCCAAAGGTGGTGGTGCTATTTTATTGATTAATGTATGTTCAAAGTGAAGCCCCATTCTTGCCAACCATTTAGCAGCTCTATTGCCATCCCAATGGAAATGAGAAAATCTAATATGTGGTCCCTGTCTCATTTGATGGATCACTACAATCCAGTACACTAGATGCCAAGGAATGTCCCTAGAACCATTCACAATGCTGATTAAAATGATGGAGTTAGATTAGTAAAAGTTAGATGCTTGGGTTGTTGCATATGGATCCCGAGAAATATAACTGTGTAAAAATTATATAGTTGACTCCGCTATGCAATGGTGATAAAAGCTTGATGTAATATTTTATGAATTAGAAATTTAAGCAATTTATTTTGGGATTTTGCGCAAGTATACATATCATTATCAAGTAATAAAGGACTTTCTATTTAAGCCCCAACTATTGATCCTACGGGGAATGTTTAAATTTGAAATGATAAATTTACTAGGAAATTTATATAAAGTCAAAACAAAATTACTGTCACTAATTTCAAAAGTTGAGATATTATCAGAACTAAATTATTTAACTAATAACAAAATTGAAATACAAAGTCTAAACAGTAACTACTAAACTATTAAACTATGTTTATGTGATGAAGATTTCTTATGTGAAAAAGCATCTTTCCTACTACAATGAGGTTTTGGTAAATGAGATGAGATAAATGGTTCAAATATGTATTGTACCAAATCAGAGTAGTTATAATTGTCTATCCTGATACAGTGTTATAGAAAATCATTGGTTAATCCCAATTTTAGTCCCTAAATCCATGGTTAGGCTAGGAAGCTACAGGCTCCCACTTCAGAGCTCCCACTTCCCTTCATATGAAAGCTAACTCTCACTTTAGTTTTTAAACACTAAGAAAGAATTGGGATTTTAGTTTCTCACCCTAAAGCTTCTTCAATTCTATACCTAACAAAGTATATTTCCCTATTTATTTGCACTTAATTCCATGAACAAAATTCTCCTTCATGGAATCAAATGTGATCCTCACTCTGCTATAGAACTCATACTCCATTTCCCAGATCATATGTTTCACAACATATTTTAACAAGTCAATTGACCAGATTGAAAATTAAATTAAGTTCGGAGTTGAAAAATTGTCACAATTTATTTTATATTTTAATGTTGACACATCTATATTATCTTTTCATTACACCATATCTCAGAGTAGAGAGAAAGATAAAGTAAACTACTCAGACTTCATGAGAAAGATACAACAAAACACAAATTTCATATATAAAAGTAAAGTTCATACAACACTAATAAACAAACAAAACTTATCTGAAACTCTTTCTCAATGCAAATCCCTTGCTCATACAACACTAATAAACAAAGAACACTTATCTGAAACTCTTTCTCAAAGCAAATCCCTTGTAGCCTCTTTTAGGAAATGTAGGAAGAAGAAATCACTCACTTTTCTCCTTCCCAACACACTTAGAGAAGAGTTCACACTTAATCTCACCACAAAACTCTAAATTATAAGAACAATGAACTCTAAATGGTTGTAGAATGAAAAATGAAAGAATGTGTAATGAGTAGAAGGTTGAATTGGGATAATGAGATGTCAGGAAGAGTCACTTTTCTGATCAATTTTGGCCCCAAATAAAGCCTAGAATCGATTCTCCAGTAGGTGCCTCCAAAAACTCTTCAAAAAGTGTCTAAATTCGTTGAATATTCTAGAAACAAAGGGCTAAACCAACATTTGCACCGTTGGCGCTAGTGTTCCATAATTTAATTCGCTGCTCTCTGTCAAACAACGCTGTCGGTGCTGCTTCTGGCGCCGTCGGCGCTAAACAAATTTTCAACTTCTTCATTTTTGCTCCAAATTTCATCCTTTTTTTTCCTTTTTGCTTTAAGTCCTAAAATTTAACAACCTATAAGAAAACATAAATATACCTTCCATTAAAGTGCAATATCACAAAAAATGAGTATAAAATATGGGTCTAAAAATGCATATATTTTTGGTGTATAAAAATTCCCCAAACTTACATGTTACTTGTCCTCAAGTAACTCCTCTACTTTATAAAAATATGACTTATGGTAAAAAATTTAACTTTTAGATTTCCCCATCATAGTCCACTAAATACAATAGCATAACTTAAGAAAAATTCAAAACAACTCCAATTAATACTAAAGGTATAAGTATATTTAGCAATTAGGTCCAAGATTTCTGATTTTCTATTCTTTTCAAGAAAAAAATGCAAATTTTCATATTAAAGTCACTTAAAGTACTCATATGAAAAAGAACTTCATAAAACATTACTAGTGAATAAACTAATACTCAAATAAAAGTTTAGAAAATGTAGCAAGCCTTCTTTTTAAATTGGTTCAAGTGAAGCCAATTTTTAATTAGGCATCTCTTCAAGCTTCTCCCCACATCTTTTCTTTTCTTTGGTTTTTCTTTTCTTCTCTTTTCTTTTCTTTTCTTTTTCTTTTCTTTTTCTTTTCTTTTCTTTTTTTTTTATATATGTGAGGATTATGATATCTGGATAGCTTGTCACATTTCTTCACTTAACAAATTTATATTAGCTTAAAGATTTCATAAAGTTTAATTCAAAACTTTTACATTTCTTCACTTAACAAATTTATATTAACTTAAAGATTTCATAAAGTTTAATTCTTTAAAAACTTATTACATTTCTTCACTTAACAAATTTATATTAACTTAAAGATTTCATAAACTTTAATTCTTTTTCTTTTTACGTAAACCTTTAAGATTTTTAATATTTCAAAAATATAATTTTCTTTACATAAAATAGAAAAACATAGTTTTTTTCTCTAAACCAAATATCTTAATCTCTAAAATTAACCTTTATTATTGAAAATTTTTTACTTAAGTTTACTATATATTTAGNTTTTAATTAGGCATTTCCTGAAGCTACTCCCCACATCTTTTTCTTCTTCTATTCAGGATCATTTTCAATCTCTTTTTCTTTTCTTTTTCTTTTTTTTTTAAGTGAGGATTATAGTATATGGATAGCCTTTAATGATTTTGAAGTTCACTATCCTCTTCTAACGTTAAAAACTTTTTATAGTTCTTCACTCAACAAATTTAGATTAACTTAAAGATTTCATAAAGTTTAATTCCTTTCTTTTTATATGAATCTTTCAATATTTTTAATACTTAAAAAACACAAATTTCTTTACTAAAAATTGAAAAACATATTCTTATTCTCTCATACCAAATATCTTAGTCTCTAGAATTAACATTTATTATTAAAATTTTTTACTTAAGTTTACTATATATTTAGAAACATAAATATAGTTATCTAAAGTTAACCATTAATACCAAAGGTCAAGTTAATTTTAAATTTTTGAAAATATAGTTAAATGAGGATAAATATAATTAAGTTCCTTCTTGTTAAAAGTTATTTTTATTTCTCCCCCAAACCTAAATTTTTAAAAGATTTAGCATGAAGAACTTAAAAATAAAGGGTAAAAGAAAACATTAAATACATAAAGAAAAGACATACCTGTTGAAGGTTTTGATTTTTGAAAATAAATTCTAAAACATTATAGGTGCTAATATGAAAAAGCTGCAAGACTTAAAACATTAAATAATCCATAATACATATAAAATCTGCTGAGAAAGAGTTAATTACAATACATTTTATAAAATGTAACAACAAAACTAAACTGAATTCCATAAATGAAAATAGTTTTGCAAATTACAGTTTCACAACACTACATAACAACAGAGTCTGAAAATCTAGCAAACAGTCTCAATAACATAACAAAAACAAATAACACTATCACAAAGTACAATCAAATATAAACTACTAAAAAGATTACCAGTCATCATCTTCTTCTTCATCTACATCCAACTTCTACTACTGATATAGAGTAAACACAAGGTTAGTAGGAAATTGAACTGAATGATCACCCATCAGGTATCTTCCCAAAGCATCATCATAAGCAGCATCATATTCAAACTTCTGCTGAATCAAATCATCAGTGTGAGCATTTTTAGCTTCTATGTTTTTCATCCTAAGATCCATCCTCAAAATATCCCTCTGCTGAATCATCATCTAGTCCAATAGCTCTCTGTTACTAGGGTCACTAGAAGTAGGGTCACTAGAAGTAGGCATCCTAGAAGTAGAAGGAATATCTCTGGTCTTACTTCAAGATATTCAATCATAAATGGGACTCATAGGTATTTATGTTTGCAAGCCCAATAGGTCTTTGAGCCTCAATCCTCTCCTCATTTAGTATGAAATCAACTCTTTCCTTCTCACAAAGTGTGTAAATAAAAGCAGGATGTGCCAAACCACCAGTGGTCTCTCCCAAAGAAATAGATCGAGTGTTCATATAAATAATAGAGCCTGCATTTATGTCCATCACTTGCTGAATACAAAAGTTCAGGATGGCTCTATCCTTGGTCACCTCACTATGGTGGTTTGTCGGAATCATTCTTCCAGAAAGAAGGTAATCTCATGCCTTAGATACTACATTAAGCATAGAAAGAGGAAAGTTTACCATAACTCCATTCATCACTTTCCAAGTTTCTTTTTCACTAGTCAAAAAAGAAATAACCTCATCGAAGGCCAGATTTGTAGCAGAAAACGATTTATGTTGTCATCTATAAACATCTTCTAACTAATAAAACTCTTTTATTATTCTTGGAGTAAACTCAACTCTTTTTCCACAAACAAAAATAAAATAATCAGAAGCCTCTAGAAAATTAGCATAAAATTCCATAACTACTCCAATAATTACATCTGCAGTAAAATAACAGAAATTTTCCCACTACCGAGCAGTAATTAATCGTTCAACTTCTCCTCCTGGATTTTTGAAACCACGATCTGGAATTACATTTTTATGCTCAAGTAGACTATTAAATCGAGCACTAACCCTGAAGCTGACAAATTTTTGTTCATCATAATCTAGTTTTCTTTTGTTTGTTCTCGGGGCCATCGGAAATCTAAAAAAAATTTGATAAAAGTCCGAATAAATTTCTAAAATTTCAAATATCATAATGTAAAATGTATTACACCTAAATCCACTAAGTAAAAGTTCTTCACCAAAAGATTTTCTCACAATTTCTCAAAAAATTTCAAAATTTTTGGATCTAGGCAATGTGAGATAAATCCTTGGTGAAAATCAAAAATTTTTTATTCAAAGTGTAGCTCTTACCTAGAGAAGATGAAATCCGATGTTCCTTTGTTTCTAAATCTGCTCAAATCCACTCAAAATCCAGCCCTAGGTTCAAAAATCGGACGTTGAAGGTGACTAAGGGGTAAAAATGGTGGTTTACGATGAAAATTGCGTATTTAAGGAGTTAAAAACTACTCTCAGGTCGGGGGCGCCATCGTCGCTGAAGGCCCGAAATTCATTTTTTATTTTTTTTTCAAATTTCAATTTCCTTTCAATTTACTCCAAATTTTTTTAGAATTTTAAACAAAAATTTTTATCTAATAAAAATTCACAAATAATCAATTTCACAAATAATAATAAACTAACTTTTATATATGAAAGTACACTTTTACAAACATACTTTCTAATCACACCTTCACACATATCAAGCAAACTAAATATAAATCAGCATCGAAATCAATCCACAACACTAAATGTTGACACAAAACTATACACACAATCAAAGTTCAGAATTTTAAAGCAAAAAAGAAAAAAAAATCAAACCAAATCTAATCAACACAATCACATTAAATACATAAATATTTTTAAACTAGTAGAGAATCTAAAGTCTTCAGTCATTCTGCCTCATCTTCAGTGCTTTCACCTCCTTTAATATCTCCCATGGATTGGTAATGAACGTATAAATTGTAGAAGGACCGGTACGAAAATTGATTTATCAAATTTTCTTCGATCCATCCATTTTATTTAAACATCCGAACTAATCCTGCTTCAAAAGTTCCAGTATGATCAAAATTCTTTTTCACTCTCCAATCCAGGTAATCAAAAAGGTACTTACGTTCTCCCACTGCATTCATAATACTTTGAAGTTTTATTTCAATTTTCTTCAATTTCTTCTCCAAAGCAAGTGAACTTCCAACTGTTAGTGGCATCAATGGGGTTGAAGCATGTGAAGAATGATCTAGGATAACATCTAATGCTTCATTTCCATTTCCAACATAATTATCATCAATAGGGATCATGGGCTCCCAAGGTAATAAAGCTTTTTCCCAACTTTCATATGGCACTTGGGATTGACTACAAATTAGAAAAATTGTGGAAGGATGCCCAAGTCTATGAATTGGCCTATTCATAATGATACCCATAGCATATTTAAATATGATAGATCCTATATCAATAGGTTTTTCCATTTGAATGCACTAATTTAAAATAACACTTTCTTTGGTGACTCTACTAATCTTCATAGTAGGGTGTAATTTTGTAGAAATAAAGAAATGCCGCTGCTTCAAAATTTGATTAAGTGATGACGTATCTCCCACATATCACTTTCATCCGTCAGAAAATTATAGACATCTTCAAATCTCGTGTAGGGATAAAATTTGTATAATGACAGATTGTAATGCTTTCTATCATATACAACTCATTAATCCTTGCAGGAGTAAATGGTACAGCCTTACCTTGTACGAAGACAACTCCTTGGGTAATTTTACGTAAATTTTCATAAAACTCCTTGACTATAAATACAACAACAGCAGCGTTAGTGTAGCACAAAACTTCCCATCGTCTTTGCACAATGAACTTATCAATCAGAGAACTTGAATTGACCAATCCATGATTAAAAAAACCTCTCTCCTTGATCAATCTCTTCTTCGTAATAACTTTATCGTATAATCTCTGCGTGTCGAAACAAATAAACTTTCTTCTATTAAAATCTCCATAACTTGAAGTATTTCTGTAATTGGAAGCCATGAAATTCAAAAATAGGACATTTCTAGTTATCAAAGGTAGTTTTTAGGACTTTAAAAACACCTCCAAATGGTTATTTCTGAGCAAAATCCCGCCAAAGTGTGCCAAAATTTGTCCTGAACTGTCAAACTGCTCTCGGCACCGTTGGTACTCCCGATTGGCGCTGCCGGCGCTGAAGTCCATTTGCTTAGGCACCATTGGCGCCAGTGGCCAAAATTACGACTTTCATTTTTTTCGTTCAATTTAATTTCAAATTTTCCTCCAATACCAATATTTGACTTAACTTATAATATATTAAATTGTGTAGGATTATTATCTACTAATATATAAAACACTTATCATAAATAGTAATGCATAGACATATATATAATGTTTCCCTCCCACAAAGCGGTTGGTTTAACTTTGTCAGCCCGACATACCATTTGGTTAGTTGGGTTGACTTAAAATAAAAAATTCTTCAATTTGAGATATGTACCCTTCATAGTAATGTTTGAAATGATGCCCATTAACTTTAAATATCTTTCCAGTGTTAGGGTCCTTAATAACAACAGTTCCATAATGATAGACTTTAATCACTTTAAATGATCCTAACCATCTGGATTTTCAGTTTTCCTGGAAACAATCTCAATCTTGTATTATATAATAGAACTTCTTGTCCAGGTTCAAACGACTTCTTAATAATCTTCCGATCATGTCATGTTTTCATTTTCTCTTTATAGATTTGTGTATTATCATATGCTTCATTTCTAATCTCATCAAGTTCATTGAGTTACAATAATCTTTTCCCACCAACATATTTTATATTAAAATTAAATTCCTTTATAGCCCAAAATGCTTTATGCTCCAATTCTACTGGTTAGTGGCACGTTTTTTAAAAAATTACTCTATATAGAGACATTCCTGTAGGAGTCTTATAAATAGTTTTATATGCCTATAATGAGGCATCTAATCTAGCAGACCAATTAAATTTATAAGGATTTATAGCTTTTTATAAAATTCATTTCATTTCACGATTAGAAATCTCTGCTGGACTGTTAGTCTGAAAATGATAAGTAGTAGAGAATCTATGCTTAATATCATATTTCTTAATCAATTTTTCGATTCTCTTATTCCTAAAATGAGATCCACTATCACTAATAATTACTCTCGGCATTCCATATCTTGTAGAAATATTTTAAATTAAAAATTTAGAAACACTCCAAACATCACATCTGGGTACAGGAATAGCTTCAATCCATGTAGACAAATAATCAAGACCAAGTAATATATATATATATATATATATATATATATNAGGGTTTTATAAGTAGTTCTGTATGCCCATAATGCAGTATCTAATCTAACAGACCAAACCAATACATAGGGATTTACATTTTTTTCTAAAATTTATTTTATTTCATGATTTGATATTTCTGCTAGATTGCTAGTCTGATGATGATAAGCAGTAGAGAATCTATGCACAATATCATATTTTTTAATTAATTTCTCGATTCTCTTATTCTTAAAATGGGATCCTCCATCCGTAATAATTACTCTCGACATTCCATATCTTGTAAAAGTATTTTTATTTAAAAATTTAGAAATACTCCGAGCATTACATCTGGGTATAGCAATAACTTTAATCCATTTGGACATATAATTAACAGCAAGTAATATATATATATATATATATATTTCCAAATGAAGGCATAAATGTCCCATAGAATCTAATCCCCACAAATTAAAAATTTTCATCTTCCAATGTGTAATTTTGAGGCATTTTATTTCTTTTAGAAATATTTCTTGCTCGCTGACATCTATCACATGTTTTAATATATTCATTAACATCTCTAAAAGAGTAGGCCAATAAAATCTAGCTTGCAAAATCTTATATGAAGTTCTATTTGTTCCAAAATGTCCTCCAAATTCAGAATCATGACATCTTTCAATTATCTGTTGAGTATCTTTATAAGACACACATCTTCTAATACATACATCTTCACATTATTTATCTAAATATAGGCCATCCCAAAAATAGTATTTTGAATCATATATAATTTTCTTTAATTTTGGTTTTTTAATATCTGGTGGTAGAATATCACTTACTATAATTTACTATATTAGAATACCACCGTACATCCATTTCATCCATACTATATAACTTTTCATCAGGGAAATTTTCTGAAATTTCATTTGAAAAATTACTTAATATTTTTATTTCTATTTGAGAAAAATGATCAGATATTTGATTATCATTTCCCTTTCTATCAACTACGGTAAAATCAAACTCTTGCAATAAAAGTATCCATCGAATTAATCTTTGTTTAACATCTTTCTTTTGCTATAAGTATCTTATAGTAGGATGATCTACATGCACTATACATTTAGTTCCAATTAAGTAAGGCCTAAATTTATCAAAGGCATAAACAATAGCTAATAGCTCTCTTTCAGTAGTGGTATAATTAATTTGAGCACCATTAAGAGTCTTACTACCATAATATATAACTTTAAAAACTTTGTTCTGCCTTTATCCTAATACAGCCCCAATAGCATAATCACTAGCATCGCACATTATTTCAAATGGTTTCTTCCAATCAGGTAGTACTATTATAGGTGCAGTGATTAATTTTTTCTTTAATAATTCAAATGCTTTTATGCATACCTCATCAAAATCAAATTTTGTATTTTTGTCTAAAAGTTGGCATAGTGGCTTAGTTATTTTCTAAAATTTTTTTATGTAGCGCCTGTAAAAACCAGCATGTCCTAGAAAACTTCTCACACCTTTAACATTAGAAGGAGGTGGTAATTTTTCTATAACTTGCATTTTTGCAGGATCTACCTCCATGCTATTTTCAAAAATTATGTGTCCAAGTACAATACCTTCTGCAACCATAAATTGACATTTTTTCTAATTAAATACTAGGTTGATTTTTTAACATACTTTCAGAATTTTTTCTAAATTATTAAGACATAACTCAAATAAAGTGCCAAATATCGAAAAATCATCCATAAACACTTCTATTCAATGTTCTATAAAATTACTAAAAATTGACATCATACATCTTTGAAATGTTCTAGGTGCATTGCATAGTCCAAAAAGCATTCTACAAAAAGCAAATGTTTTATATGGGCTTATAAATGTTATCTTCACTTTATCCTCTAGAGCAATTGGAATTTGGTGATAACCGTTGTATCCATCTAAAAAGAAATAATATTAATTTCTAGCCAATCTATCCAACATTTGGTCTAGAAAGGGTGAAGGAAAGTGATCTTTTTTCGGTGGCCATATTTAATTTTCTATAGTTAATGCAAATTCGCCAACCAGTGACTTGTCTTCTTGGTATTAATTCATTTTTCTCATTTTCTTCAACAATCACTCCTCCTTTCTTCGGAACACATTCAATTGGGCTTACCCAAGCACTATTTGAAATAAGATATATAATTCCAACATCTAACCATTTTAAAATTTCTTTTTTAACAACTTCTTTCATTATTTGATTTAATCTCCTCTGAAGATCAGCGTTAGGTTCATATTGTTCATCTAATAAAACTATGTGCATGCAAATTGAAGGACTATCTCTTTTAATATCTATTATAGTCCATCCAAAGGCCTTTTTATATCTATTCAACATTGCTATTAATTTTGGTTTTTGAATTTCAGTTAACTCAGAAGATATAATAAAAAGCAATGTAGATGACTCTCCTAAAAATACATACTTTATGGCCAGGTAATATTTTTAATTCAAGTTTAGGTGGTTTAATACTTGAAATAATAAGATTTTTATTATCATTTTCCAACAAGTCCAAAGCTTTAAATTTGCCCTGAATATAATCCAAATCTTCTTCTTTTATTTAATCCTCATTCTCAAAAAATTCTTCTTGCTTCAATTTGTCTTCAAACTCGTTCTTAAACTGCTCATTACTCAGATAATCATCTACTTCTATCCTGAAACATTCATAATCTTTTTCTATTGCAGGATATTTCATAATTTTTGTTATATTTAATTTTACTTCTTAATCATTAACTCTCATTATTAATTCTCCTTTTTGCACTTCTATCACTGCTCTTCCTATTGCAAGAAATGGTCTCCCTAAAATAATAGGATTCTCTTTATCTTCCTTCATATCCAATACTATGAAGTTTACAGGGAAAATAAATTTATTTAATTTTACTTGTACATCTTCTATAACTCCTTTTGGATAAGTTATTGATCGATCAGCTAATTGAAGAGTTAAAGTAGTAGGGGAAATCTCACCTAAATGTAAACATTTAAAGATCAATAAAGGCATCAGATTGATACTCGCTCTTAAATCACATAAAGCTTTTCCATAAAACGTTTCACCAATAGCACAAGTTATAGTAAAACTACCAAGATCTTTTAAATTTTTAGGATGTTTTTTCTGAATAATAGCACTACAATCTTCACTGAGTGCAACAGTCTCATGATATGTAAACTTCCTTTTCTTGTTTAGTATATATCCTTCATAAATTTCACATAACTTGGCATTTTTTCCAAAGCCTCAATAAAAGGAATAGTTATTGTTAACTTCTAAAGGTATTTCTAAAAATTTTATAAATTTTTTATCTTTATTCTTCTACTTCAGTATTTGAAGAAATGGAGGTAATGGTTTTTCTGAAGGACCTTGTGTTTGTTCATTTTTATTTTGGTCACTTTCTATTTCTTCCTTCTATTCATCAACTTCAGTTTCTCTTTGGATCCTTGTTTCAACTTCTTTTCCACTTTGTAATTGAATAGCTTTAATTTGCTCCTTATTTTGATCTTTTAGATTAACTTCCATAGTACTCCGAAGAATTCCAGAAGGTCTGTTACTAAGTGCAGTAGTAATATGTCCTAATTGATTTTCAATATTTCTAATAGCAGCCCCTTGATTCTATTTTTGATTTCCCATATTCAACATTACTTTTTCCATCATCAACTTCTTTTCCTTAACTTGTGGGTTAAGATTGTAGTTAAATCCTGGAGGATAATAAGGTTGATGATTAAGATTTCCTTGATTGTTCAAATTTCCAGATGGATTCACCAAATTGTTATAATTATTCCAACTAAAATTAGGATGATTTTTCCATCCAGGGTTATAATAGTTATAATATGGATTGTTATTACGATTATTTATAGTATTTAAACTTTCACAAGAAGATTGAGTATCAATGATCTGTCCTAGTGAATTTTCCTCTAATATTGGGGGTATCTGAGAGTAGTTCATTCCTATTTGATAAATCTTTTTCGAAAAAGTAGCAATTCAAGTTTCTAAAATAGACATTGCATCAGAATCATGAATACTAGATACTCTCTTAGGATTTACCCTTTCAGAGGGCCATTAAAAAGTGTTAATAGTCATTTCTTCAATTAAATAATATGCTTCATCAAAAGGTTTTGACATTAGTGATCCACCCACAACAACATCTATAATAGATCTAAGTGATCCTGCAATCCATTGTAAAATGTTCAAATTACTAATCAATCTGGTAAAGCATGGTGTGGACATGTTTTAAGAAGATCTTTAAATCTTTCCCAGGCCTCATATATTGATTCCCCTTCAAATAGACAAAAAGATGTAATATCATTTTTAAGCTTAGCGGTTTTTGAGGGTAGAAAATATTTAGCCAAGAATTTTTGTGATAGTTCTCCCCAAGTTATAATAGATCTAGGTGCTAATGAATTTAACCAAGCTTTAGCTTTATGCCTTAATAAAAAAGGAAAAAGCGTAAGCCTAACAGTATCAGTAGACACTCAGTCATATTTAAATGTAGCACAAATTTGAAGAAAACTAGCAAGATGTAAGTTAGGATCTTTTGTAGATGTTCCTCCAAACAGATTATTTTGTACCATTTAAATAATAACAGGTTTAAGTTCAAATGAATTAACAGCAACATCAGGATTTTGAATAGTTAAGTGAAGTTCGTCTGCTGTTGGTTTAGCATAATCTTTTAAAGATCTTTGTTGATTTTTGTTTATTGGATTATCAAAGTTATTTGTCATTTCTTTTAAAGTTTTAATTTATTTTTGTTGTTTTCAAATTTTTCTAATAGTTCATTCTAAATTTGAATTGTAAGGTACTAAACCTTCAGATCTAATATTTCGTATAAACAAATAAAATAAGCAAAGTAAATTTTTGTAAAAACACTCTAAAATAAAAATATATTTCTTTTTGGATTTTTAATTTTTTTAATCTAAATTTCATAATTTACCAAATCTATCTAATTTAACCATTACCTTTCCCCGGGCAATGATGCCAAAAACTTGATCCCAATATTTTTTATATGTAAGGATTTATGAAGTTGACACCACTACTTGAAGATTTTAATCCCCGACAATGGCGCCAAAAACTTGAACCTGATAAAGTAAAGTTGTGTAACATTTATATAAGTATAGGCAATTAATAATGGGATTCTATGAAACTATAAATATCGTTATCAAGTAATAATGGACTTTCTATATAAGCTCGAAATATCGATCCAACAGGGAAGGTTTAAATTCGAGATGATAACTTAACTAGGAAATTCATAGAAAGTAAAACGAAATCACAGTCACTAATTTTGAATGTTAAGATATTATCAAAACTAAATTACTTCACTATTAGCAAAATAAAAAAGTAAAGTTTAATCAGTAACTACTAATCTACTAAACTATGTTTATGTAATGAAGATTTCTTATATGAAAAAGCATCTTTCTCACTACAATGAGGTTCTGATGAAATGAGATGAGATAAATATTTATAATATGTAATGTGTCAAATAAGAGTAGTTTTAATTATCTACCCTAATACAGTGTTATAGAAAATCATTGGGTAATCCTAGGATTAGTCCCTAAATCTGTGGCTTGGCTAGGAGGATATCAACTCCCACTCCAGAGCTCCCACTTCCCATCACCCGAAGGAAAACTCTCGCTTTAGTTTTTAAACACTAAGATCAAATTGGGTGTTTTAGTCTGTCACCTTAAAGATTCTCCAATTCTACACCCAACAAATTATATTTCCCTATTCATTTACAATTAATTCCATGAACAAATTTCTCCTTCATGGAATCAAATGTGATCCTCACTCTGTTGTAGAACTCATACTCCATTTCCTAGATCATATGTTTACCAACACAATTTAACAATTCAATTGGCCAGATCAAAAATTAAATTAAGTTCGGAGTTAAAAAATCATCACAATTTATTTTATATTTTAATATTAGCACATCCATGTTATCTCTTTATTTCACCATATCTCAGAGAAGGGAGAAAGTTAAAGGAAACTATTCAGACTTCATGAGAAAAATAAAGGAAACTACTCAGACTTCATGAGAAAGATATAACAAAACATAAATTTCATATATATAAAGAAAGTTCATACAACTCTAATAAACAAACAACACTTATCTGAAACTATTTCTCAAAGCAAATCCATTGTAGCCTTTCCTAGGAAATACGGGATGAAGATATCTCTCACTTTTCTCCTTCTCTAATACTCTTAGAAAACTCACTACAAAATCTCTAAACTCTTAAAGAAAACTCACTAATTGACTCCAAAATGGTGGTAAAATGAAGATGAAAAGTGTATGGCGTGTAGAAGGATGAATGGAAACGAGGAATGGGGAAGAAAGAGCCCTTTTTCTGATGAATTATGGCCCCATATAGCACCTTAAGTCGGTTCTCCAATAGGTACCTCAAAAATCTCTTCAAAAAGTGTCCAAATACGTCGAATCTTCTAGAATGGGTGGCTAAACTGACATTGGCGCCATCCCCGCTGTCAAAACTGAGTAAAATTTATTATATGTTTTGTTGGTATGCGCCATTGGTGTTGTTAGAACTAAGTATTTCTTTAAAAATGTCATTTTGACTCCAAACTCCATGCTTTTTGCTTCCTTTTTGCTTTAAGCCCTAAAATTCAACAACATAGAAGAAAACATCAAAATACCTTCCATTAAAATGCAATATCATCAAAAATGAGTAAAAAATACGGATCTTAAAATGCATATATTTTTGGTGTATTAACTAACCAAGACCACATCACCCAGAGCTAACCCTAATGTCAAGCAGTCTTATGGGGGACTCTTCTTGAGCTCCCCCATATAGGCTTCACCTATTAAGTGCTAGAGGTTAGAACCAACATGTGGAACTTCAAGATGAGCAAAGAAGAGCTTAAGAATTTATAATGTTTCTTTACTAGTCCTCTATGAATAGTCAATAGGAAAGTACTATAGCTAGATCGTATGCTTCTAAGGAAAAGAAACTAAACCTCAACCAAAAGTTAGGTCAACAAACCCTCAATATGTGTGGTGTGCTGAAAAACACACCACATGTACTGGCATTGTTCGAAGAGATCAACAAACCAACACGCTACCTAAGCCAACATGCTCAGAGCAGAGAAGAGAAAAAATGAAGCAGGCTTTCGCTGGGGAGTACACAAGGACTCCCATTGAGGATTTGATGTCAAGTTTCCAAAGAAAATCATCCAAGACATCGACGATCACGACGAAGATTTTATTTGGATTAAAAATTTTAATTTCAGTGAAATTAGCTCATTTTAGATTTTAAGAAGACTTCAAAAATTAAGGATATATAAAAAGACTGGGTCGAGATGAAAAGCACAAGGACTCACTTCCAACTCATAAAGACTGATCAAGGAAAAGGGGTGCTACATTAGGAAGGAAAGCTCAGGGCTCATATCCAACCTAAGAGGTAGTAAAAGGGAATAGGTCAGAGGCCTATCCTAAGGAAATTTCAAATTTGTTGTATTGAGAAGGAAAGCTTTGGGACTTACATCCAACCCAAGTGGTACCAAAAGAGAATAGAAAGAAGGCTTATCCCAAGGAGATTTCAAATTTGCTACTTTATGAAGGAAAGCTCTGGGACTCACATCCAACTCAAGAGGTAGTAGATTGAATCAGAATTTAGGTACTAACCCTGGAATGGTAACTAGAATTTATGTATCAACCCTAGAATGAGAATCAAAAACCACTTTGCATTTAAGGGGCTCTCACTGCTATCTTAAAAATTTGAATTTGCTACATTTGGAGGGAAAGCTCATAGACTCACATCCAACCCAAGTGGTAACAGAAGGTATTAGAATTTTGTTATTGACCCCAGGATGGGAACTAGAATTCAAGTGTTAGCCCCTAAATAATTATCAAAATTCTTTTTTCATTTAAGGGGATCTCACACTATTATCAGGAATTTAAATTTGCTACATTGGGAAAGAAAGCTTAGGGACACAAATCCAACCTAAGAGGCAGTGAAAGGAATCAAAATTTAGGTACTAACTCCCGAATAAGAATTGGAAGCCTCTTACCATTTAGGGGGGTCTCACACCAATCTCGATAATTTGGATTTTCTACATTAGGAAGGAAAGCTCAGGTACTCACATCCAACCCAAGAGGTAGGAGAAGGAATCATAATTTAGGTACTGACCCTAGGATGGGAACTAGAATTTAGGTATCGGCCCCAGAATGAGAATCATAGGCCTCTTACCATTTAAGGGGTTCTAACATAGATCTCAAGATTTTGGATTTTTGACATTGGGAAGGAAAACTCAGGGACTCACATCCATTCCAAGAGGTAGCATAAGGGAATCATAATTTAGATACTGACCCTGGGATGAGAGCTAAAATTTAGGAACCAGCCTCAGAATGAGAAACAGAAGCCTCTTATCATTTAAAAGGGTCTCACACAAATATCTAGAATTTAAATTTTCTACAGTGGAAAGGAAAGCTCATGGAATCACATCCAACCAAACAGGTAGCAGAAGGAATCAGAATTTAGGTACTAACCACTAGATGGGAACTAGAATTTTGGTACCAGCCCCTGAAAAAAGATTTGGAAGCCTCTTACCATTTAAAGGGGTCTCACACCAATTTTGTAAATTTGGATTTGTTACATTGGGAAGGAAAGTTCAGGAACTCACATTCAACCCAAGAGGTAGTGGAAGGAATCAAAATTTAGGTACTGACCCCATAAATTTTATGGAGATGGAAAACATATGAAAAACATTCAAAAACTTATGGATGGAATCAAAATCATTGCACTAACCCAGAAATTTCATGAATGTGTAAAAAAAAGATGGAATGTAAGAACAGTTGTGGACAAAATTAGAATCCTTGCACCGATCCAAAAATTTAATAAAGAGTGTGAATCATTGTGAAAAAGATGTGAAGACTCTTGAAATTTGTGCAAAGTGTGACTTGTAGAAATTTATGTGGGGGACGAGGGATGTGAGAGAGACGCGAAGTGCAGAAAATGCAGAATGTCATGGAGACACAGATTGCAGAGTCTCGGGGAAAATTTTTTACCATTTTATCATTACTGTTATTATTAAGATTAATTTTTTTATATTTTCGTTTAATTTTAAATTTTAATTTTCATTTATTATTATATTCTTTTTTGTATCGTTCTTTATTTGTCCTGATTTAGAACCAACACATGGTCATGCGACTTTTCACCAATCACACAAAAGGGACAAGTTAACAACATATGTTGAAATTCGAAATAAATTTTGTTAAACAACTTCAAACATGCCATAAAATTTATCATATGTTAAAACTATCCGAAACAACATGCTGAATACATTGGTGAAAGCTGTAGTATCAAATATAATATCCTCTCTGCTCTGACGCAGTGAAAAAAGTAATAGGTGTTAGTCCCCTGGGGTATGCTCGTGATCAAGCTAACCTTCAAAGACAAGCTTCAGGACAAATTTCCTTTCACTTACACTTAGAGGTATATGTATCTCACAGCCCATACGGGCGTAGTTCTTCTAACTACTGGTATGGCTAGAATCCATATGGTATCTTGTTATTGCCCATTCTTTGCAATGTAACTAAGACTCTGCGGCACAAAATTCTAGGAATGCAATTCTTGGACAAGTCTGTTTCATTTCCTTTTAGAATTAGCACTAACCAAAAGGATGTGGAATTTCGACTGAACCTTTGAAATCTCTGGTTCCAACAATATCTATCTCCCTTTGAAACATGATATTGCTCTTACTCATGGAAGAAACAGTATAAAATTGTCTAACATAGTCGTGGTGATCTATGTGGGGCTGAATGCAGTCTCCTTCCTCATAGATGTTGATTATGTAGCTGCTCGGGATGCAATCTACTTGTAGTAAACTCCATCTTACCATCCTCTTGATCATTCTCTTTATCGCAGACTAATCCCGAAAAATATAGTTGTGTAAAATATGTAATCTAGATATGAGTATAAAATAAGTATAAAATATGAATCTAAAAATGCATATATTTTTTGTGTATCAAAATCTCCCAAACTTAAATGTTACTTGTCATCAAGTAACTCCTTTACTACATAAAAATATGACTTATGGTAAATCTTTTAACTTCTAGATTTCCATAGCTTAATTTACTAGATAAAATAGCATCACTTATGAAAAATTCAAAATAACTCCAATTAATACAAAAGGTATAAGAATATCTAGTGGTCAAGTATAAGATTTTTTATTCTCTATTCGTATCAAGGAAAATTGCAAATTATTCATATTAAATCCACTTATAATATCCATATGAAAAAGAACTTTGTGAAACTTTACTAGTAAATATTCTAATACCGAAATATAAGTTTAGAAAATGTAGCCAAGCCTTCATCTTTAAGTTGATCCAGGTGAAGCAAATTTTTAATTAGGCATCTTCTCAAGCTTCTCCTCCAATATTTTTTCTTGTTTTTTTCTTTTCTTTTCTTTTTTTATTTCAGGATCATTTTCAATCATTTTTCTTTCTTTCTTTTCTTTCTTTTTTTTTATGTGATGATTACTATATCTAGATAGCCTTTAATGAATTTGAACTTCACTATCCTCTTCTTATAGTTAAAAAATTTTCACATTCCTTCAATTTATAAATTTATATTAGCTTTAAAGATTTTTTATAAAATTTTAATCTTTCCTTCTTAAATGATTGTCAAAGATTTTAAATACTTCAAAATACAAATTCCTTTACTTAAAATAGAAAAATATAGTCTTATTCTATCATACCAAATAATCTTTATCTCTAAAATTAACCTTTACTATTTAAAAATTTTACTTAAGTTTACTATATATTTAGAAACATAGATAAAGTTATCCAAAGTTACCTTCTAATACCAAAGGCCAAGTTAAATTTTTTAAAATTATTTTGAAAATATAACTATTTGAGGACAAATAAAATTAAGTTTCTTTTCTTTAAAAAGGAATTTCTCTTTCCCCCAAACTTAAATTTTTAAAATATTTTAAATGAAGAACTGGAAATTTAAGGGTTAAAGTAAACATTTAGTACATAAAGAAAAGACATACATGTTGAAGGTTCTGATTTGAAACTTAACTCAGAAATATTGTAAGTGCTAATACGAAAAGCTACAAGACTTAAAACATTAAATAACATATAATACATATAAAAAATTCTTGAGAAAGAGTTAACTACAAATACATCCAACAAAGTACTAAAAACTAATAACAATATTAAAAATAATCTCATAAATCCACAGTTCACAACACAGCATACAACGAATTAAAGTACTACAGTCCACAAACAAATAGTCTCAACAATAAAGTACAATTAAACATAAACTAAAAAAAAATCTAACTAAAGCATCACCAATCATCATCTTCTTCGTATTCTTCATCCACATCCAAATTCTATTGCTTATATGGAATAAAAACAGGGTGAGTAAGAAACTAAACTGAGTGATCATTCTTCATGAATTTGACCATTGCATCATCATAAGCAACATCGTATTTAAACTTCTTCCTTATCAAATCATCAAAATGAGCATTTATGTACTCCATATTTCCATGATATGATCCATTCACAAAATATGTCCCTATTGGATCATCATTTTGCTCCAAATGTTCTTGGATAGTAGGGGTACTAGAAGTACCTGAAGTAAAATGAATATCCCTATCCCTACTTCCAGATCTTCATCCAACATGAGATTCATAAGTCTTTATATTGGCAGACCCATTAGGTTTTGGAGGTTAAATCAATTCCTCATCTGATCTATAATCAACTCCTGCCTGTTCACATAGTGTGAAGATCAGGGCAGGGTGTGCTAAACCTTTTGAAGTCTCTTCAAAAGCAATAGATCGAGTGTTCCTATAAATAATAGAGTCTACATCTATCCTTTTCATCTACTGGATACAGAAGTTTAAGATGGCTCTATCCTTTATAACCTCACTATGATGATTTGTTGGTATCATTCTTCCAAAAATAAAATAGTGCTAGGCCTTAGATACTACATTTAAGATAGAAATAGGAAAGTTTTCCTTAACACTATTCTTTACTTTCCAGGTTCCTCTTCCATCAGTAAGAAAATAAATAACCTCATCTAATGCCTCATTTGTAGTAGAAAATGATTTGTACTGGCAGCTATATAGATCTTCGAACTGATAAAATTCATTAATATTCCTTGGAGTAAACTCCACCATTTTCTCACAAACAAACACAAAGTCTTGAGATGTCTCCTTGAAATTGGCGTAGAACTCCATCACTACGCCAATAATCTCCTCGACAGTAATGTAGCAGAAATTATCCCACTAACCAGCATTGATTACTCTCTTAAGTTCTCTTCCCAGCTTTTTAAATCCTCGATCTAGAATCACTTTTTTAATTGTACATAGCTATTGAGGCAAATAATTGCCTATAATTGACAAACTTTTGATCATCAAAATCTACCTTTCTCTTTCCTTTGCTCATTCTAGGTCCTATGGTAAATCTACAAAAAATTTATAAAATCCAAATAAATTCACAAAAAGTCTGAAAATCACATTGTGGAACGTTTTAAACTTATGTATACTAAGTAAGAGTTCTTCACCAAAGGATTTTCTCAAAATATTCCAAAAAAATCTAAAAATTTTGGATCTCGGCAATGTGAGATAAATCCTTAGTGAAAATAAAAAATTTTGATTTCAAAGTGTAGCTCTTACCTAGAGAAGATGAAACCCAAGCTTCATTTACCTTAAAATTAACTCAAATTCGAGCAATAGCAAGCCTTAGGTGCAAAAATCGGAGATTGAAGGTGACTCAGGGGTAAAATAGGAATTTCACTGTGCAAATCATGAATTTTAAGGATGTTTGGGTCAGTTCAGGTCAAGGACGCTGTCAGCGCCCATGCCAGCGCTAGTGGCAAAAAAAAATCCATATTTTTAATTTTTTAATTTTCAATTTTCGCTCAATTTTCTCTAAATTTTATTTAGTCTTTTTGAACATCAATTTTAATCTAAAAATAATTCACTAACAAACATTTTCACAAACAACACCAAACTAACTTTTACATATGAAAATACACTTTTTACAAATACATTTTTCTAATCACATTTCAACATCATCAATGCAAACTAAATTATAATTCAGCGTCAAAATCAAGCCACAACACTAGAACATTGACACAAAACTATACACATAATCAAAGTTCTAAAGTAAAGCAAAGTAAATCAAATCCACACAATTACATCAAAACATAAGTGTTTTAAAATAGTAGAGAGTCCAACTTCTTCAATTAATCTGCCTCTTCTTCAGTACTTTATTCTCCTCTAATATCTCCCATAGACTAGTAATGGACATATAAATTGTAGAAGGGTCGATACGTGAACTAATCAGTAAAATTTTCATCGATCCATCCATTTTTCTTGAATATCTGTAACAATCCTGCTTCAACTGTTCCTGTATGATCAAAGTTCTCCTTCATTCTCTAATCTAGGTGTTGAAAAAGGTAGTTAAGGTTTCATATTGCATTCGTAATTCGTAATTCTTTGAAATTCTCTTTATATTTTCTTCATTCTCTTCTCCAATGATATTAAACTTCCAACTGCTGATGGCATCCATGGTGTTGAAGCATATGATGATTGATCCAAAATACAATCTAAAGCTTTCTTTCCATTTCCTATGTAATTTCTATCAATAGAAATCATGGGCTCCTGAGGTAGTAAAACTTTTTCCCAACTTTCATATGGAACTTGAGATCGACTGCTGATACACCTAAAATATATAGTATTTTTAAGCACATTTTTATACCTATTTCTGAGATATTGCACTTTAATGAAAGGTATTTTTGTGTTTTTCTTGCAGATACATGTAAAAATAGAAAAAATGCTTAAGGAGTGAAAAAGGATCAAATTTGGAGAGAAAATGTGAAAAATTGTGCAAAATTTTTGGCGCCTCATCTTCACGCGCTTAAGCACCAGTTAAATAGAGTAGGCCATGACTAAGCACTGAGACCCCATGCTTAAGCGCTAGTGGCAGTTACTAGACAAGTAAATTCAGTTTTCACAAATTTTGAAGAGGTTTTTGAGGCACCCATTGACTTAACAGGTGGTTGTAACCACCATGGACGAAAATTATCCTAAAAGGATGCATCTCTTAGGCAAATACATCAAATCAAGACATATTTTGAAGAGATCCCGAGAAACCTCTTGAAAAACTATAAAAGAAAGAAGTGAGAACATAGAATAGAGTCCTAAAAAGGTCCAAAAAAGTCTGTCCTTTAAATATTGGCAAGTTTTGAAAGTTCTTCTCTTGGGACTTAGCTCAGAGAGATTTTCAGGAACAACTTTTTATTTACTTTATCCTTTTTTGTTATTTTGTTTTGAGTGATTATAAAAGAGAAGAGATTCAAAGAAACTTCAAGAGTTTGGTGGAGGACTTGAGATAAGTTTTATATCTTTTTTTAGACTACTTTAGGTTTTAATCCAGACTTGTTGTTGGTTTGACAATGATTTCTTCTTTTAAAGTAAAGTGTGGTTTTGTTTTCTCCAACGATTCTNTAAGATTTTAAATACTTAAAAATTCAAATTCCTTTACTTAAAATAGAAAAATATAGTCTTATTCTATCATACCAACAAATCTTAATCTCTAAAATTAACCTTTATTATTTAATAATTTTACTTAAGTTTACTATATATTTAGAAACATAGATATAGTTATCCAAAGTTACCTTCTAATACCGAAGGCCAAGTTAAATTTTTTTAAAATATATTGAAAATATAACTAATTGAGGACAAATAAAATTAAGTTTCTTTTCTTTAAAAAGGAATTTCTCTTCCCCCCAAACTTAAATTTTTAAAATATTTTAAATGAAGAACAGAAAATTTAAGGGTTAAAGTAATCATTTAGTACATAAAGAAAAGACATACATGTTGAAGGTTCTGATTTGAAACTTAACTCAGAAATATTGTAAGTGCTAATACGAAAAGCTACAAGACTTAAAACATTAAATAACATATAATACATATAAAAAATTCTTGAGAAAGAGTTAACTACAAATACATCCAACAAAGTACTAAAATTAATTCGAGGATGCCTTCTTCATGAATTTGGGCATAGTAGGCGGCATCTTCGAGGATGCCTTCTTTAATGCAATTTTCTTTTCACGCTTTATAATACTTCATGAACTGGTGTAGCGATGATGGAACCATGTTATGCTCATGATTACATGGTCCACTAAGCAATGCATTGAATAAATTTTCTGCATCAATGATATGGTATTTAGCAGTTGTTACTAGATCTCCAACCTTCATTAGTAGTGAAATTGATCCCAGAGCTCTCTCTCCTTTTGATTGAATCTCCTTAGCATCATCTTATCAAAGGTATCCTCTTGAGCTTTAATATCCAAGTATGTTAGTGTCTGTAGACTCAACAAGTTGAGTGATGCTCATGGATCTACCAAAACTCGGGAGAACACAAATCTACTGATGTTGAAGGAATTGTAGAGCAGTCATTGTGATTGGTAGTACCGATCAGCAAGTCTTCAATAGTGAAGGTTATTCCATTTTGTTCCTTTAATAAACAAACTTCATCCGAGGATGTGCTGGCCAACTGAGCTAAGTAAATTTCTGGAACAAGCAGGCCCATGACCAGAGATTCCCTCATCCTCCTAAGATGAGCTAGTACGTTATAATTCACTTTATAAAGATCTTCAATTTTCATTTGATTGTCTCTTTCCCTGACACAGGCGGAAACAGTTATTCTTGAGTGACTAATTATTTTCCTTTATTCAGTGGAGTTGTTCTTTAGGGTAATACCTTCCCACTCTATAAATTAATTTATGTGCTCTCTTCTTCTTTCAAGGTCGTAGCCGACTTTTCTGGTCTCATTTCTGAATCTGACAATTCAAGTTGATCACCATTGGTGTCCCTTGACTCTTGACGCGGGTGGATTTAGTGTGTTAATTTTAGATATATCTTTCAATATTACAAAATACACACGACATATACAATAATATATATACAAATTAATCTCAACAAAAATAATTTTAATGAAAATATTTTTATCTTTTAAAACTCTTTAAACTACCAAATCCCCTAAAAATAACACAAGTATACATATCGCTAAAGTAATAAAGGGCTCTAATGGAGTAAAAGATATCGATCCTACAAGAAAGTTGGAAATGACTAATAGTAAATTTTAAAGATTTTAATGTGAACTACAATTTTAAACTACAAAAGTGAAGTGCTAAATTTGAATATAAAGTAATAGAGTGAATGTTAAATAAATTGCAATAAAAAGATAAAGGTAATCAAACAAATTGCTAAACTTTCAAAAGTGAAATTACAAAAACTAAACAAACTTTTTGTGACAAAGGTTCAAATTTAGGAAAGTATCTTTCCCCTTTATAATGAGTATGTGGATTGTGAAGAAATTAAAATCATTTTATAAAATATATATATAAATTTTTGTGTGCCAAATAAGAGTAATCTTATTCTTCACCCTCATCCGAGTGCATGAAGAATATTGACTAATCAAAAGTTTGGTCCCTAATTACATGGTTAGGCTGCGAGGATGTCGGATCCCACTACTCCCTGACCCGAGGGCTAACAATCTCACATCAATTTCCAATCAACTGAAATAAATTGGGGATTTTAATCATTCACTTAAAAATCTCCAATTCTGCATCCAATAAAGTATATTTCTCTAATTATTTGCACTCATTCCATGGATGACATCCTCTCTCATGAAATAAAATATGATTCTCATCTAGTTATAGAAATTGTACCCCTTTCAGAACATATGTTTCTCAACATATTTTAACAATTTAATTGGCTAGATCAAAAAGTAAGTGAAGATCGAAGTTCAAAGCATAAATTTTATTAACATTTAAAATCATATAAAAAAATCACTTCTTAACGAAACCATATTTCAAAGTAGGGTGAAGGATAAGGAAGATAACTCATAATTCATGAGAAGGATACGACAAAACATTGATTTCATATATAAAAATAAGTTTACAAAACTAAATAAATAAAAGACAACTTATCTCACAATCGTTCCTAAGCAAATCCTTAGAAGTTTTCTTTAAGTCTTTCTCTCCTTACAAGCACTCTCAATTCTCTCTTAGAAGTATAATGAAGAAGAAGTCTCTCACCTTCCCTCTCCTCTTACAATCCTTGAAGAAAATCTTGAAGCCCTTGACTCTCTCTCTCTCTCTCTCTCTTTTCCCCCCCTTTACATGCGACACCAAAAAACTATCTTAGCCCTAAACTTCCCTCTCTTTTATTAAAGGCCTCCTACTTCCAAAAATAATTTAAAATTTCCTCCAAAAATCTATCCAAAAGTCAACCCTTTCGAATTCAAAAGACGTGTCCATTGATCCAAGAGACATACCCCTTCATAAAAAAACCTTCCAAGTTGTCTAGATGCATTGAATCACTCCATGGGATTCTTAAAACTAGCGCCCCATTGTGAATTCATGCAAAATTTTTTCTAAACGATCTTAATCTGCAAAAATTCATCTCTGGCGCATCTGGCCCCAGTTCTAAAGCATATGGCGCTAGCTTGTTGTAGTCCAAACTGTTTTGGGTTTTGGCACTTCAGGTGCCAAATCTGGCGCATCTAGCATCAACACTCTATAAAATGGCACTTATGGCACAAATTTAGTACATTTGGTGCCAACTTTCTATAAAGTGGCACTTCTAGTGCCAATCTGGAGCATTTGACGCTGGAATTCCTATAATTCGCTATTTTGGCTCCAAATTTCATCCTCCTTTTTGCTACTTTTGCTCCAAATACCTAAAAGTTATATACCTGCAACAAAAACTTGAAATTACCATTCTTTAAAGTGTAATATCACCAAAAATAAACATAAAATATATACTTAAAATAACATATTTTTTTGGTGTATCAAAATCCCCTAAACTAAAATGTTACTTGTCCTCAAGTGACACTTTTACTACATAAAAGCATATGACTTAGGATAGAGATTAACATATAACTCCTATACTTTAGTTTAATAAATAAAATTGTAAAATTTTAGAGAAATCCTTAATAACTTATATTCAAACTTTAAGTCTAAGTGTACTTAGTCATTAATTTTAAGATTTCTGAATTTATATTATTTCAAGAAAAATTACAATTTGTAATAGTAAGGATACTTAGAATATTAATATGAAAAAGAACTTCATAAAAACTTTATAATAATACTACTAATACTCCAATACAAGTTTAGAAAAAGTAATAAAGCATTTTCCTTAAGTTGATTCAAGTGAAGTCAATTTTTGATTAGACATCTCCTCTACCTTTTCCTCACTCATTTTTCTTTTCTTTTTTTTTATTTTCACTTTTTTTCTTTTATAATTTTTTTAATCCTTTTTTCTTAATTTTTCAAGTGAGGATTATCTGGATATGCTTGAATAATTTTGAGCTTCACTATCCCTTTCTTAAAATCAAAACTCCTTACCTTTCTTCACTTTATAAATTCATATTAATTTATGATTTTTTTATAAATTTTCATTCTTTTCTTCTTACATGCAACTCTAAAATTTTTAATACTTCAAAAATGCAATTTCTTTTACTTTAAATAGAAAAAACATAGTCTTATATATTCATACCAAATATCTTTAACTTAAAAAGTGACCTTCATTATTAAAAACTTTTACCTAAATTTACCATAATATTCATAAACATAGGTATAGTCATTTAAAGTTAAATCTTAATATCCCAGGTCATGTTAAATAATTTTAAGACTATAGCTAATCGAGGACAAATAAAATTTAGTTTAGGTCTTTTAAAAGAAAATCTTCTTTCCCCCAAACTTAAGTTCTTAAGTGATTTAAAAATGTTTAGTACAAAAAATTGTTGTTGAAAGAAAACATTAAATACATGAAGATAAAAATTAACCTGTAGAGGATTTCTCAGTATGAAACTGGGTTCTATTATACTACAGGTACAAACTTTAAAAATGCTGAATTTAAAGCATTAAATAAAACATAATATATTCTAAAGGATTTGCTAAAAATTAAAAAATAGAAACAAAAAATGAAATTAATAAAAATGCTGAAAAAGTAAAAATCTACTATTACTATTACAATTTAGGTCCACAACACAAAATCAAAGTTTTTACGTTAACTGTTTCAAATGACATCAAATAACAACATAATAAAAAATAACAGACAAACAAACAATACAAATAAGATTATTAAAGAATATTATTATTCGTGTTTGACTCATTTATGTTTTGAACAAAAAAAAAAATATATATATCTTTGTAGAAAATATAGCCAATTAATTTTTTAAAAAATGCTAGTTATCAATTATATATATACAAATATAAAATTTTCGAGCAAAAACGAGTCGAACAATAACGAGCAAATTCTTATCCGTGTTCGGCTTATTAACATTGCGAAAGAATACAACACGACGAGTTTTGAGAACCCTACCATCAACCAACCCACCAAAACTTCAATTTTTACTCTCTAGTCTAAAGAACATCTAATCTTATGTTGAAAATATACGGCACGGATGATTTGTACGCAAAAATAAAAGTCTGGATGGTAGATGTGTTTATACATAAAAATTATGAGGCATGATATTTTATTTGTCCGTATAATTGTATTTCGTTGTGATATGAAAATTTTGGATGGTGTAAATGTGAAAAAGTTTAGAGGTTAAACATGTAAATATATAGAAATCTGATGGTAGATGTGTTTCCTCAAAAGCTATATCATGCTGAACTCTCTTTTTCTTATATACATCATTATAACAATTTCTTGCTCCAATTTCTCTAATCTAATTTTGCATATTAACTATATCCATTTGTTGAAACATAATCTACTCCATAATATTTTCAAGTGAAGCAGAGTGAGATGTATAGGTCCCTACAGCTGATGTAGAGGGTCTATCAAAACCTCCACTCCTAGACTCAACAAATGATTATACTCTTTGAATCGTAAGCTTCCCAATAAGATTTTTTGGCTGCAACCTTTCCTCTTTTCTATGGAACTGCTCACATAAAGTGAAAATCAAGGCAGAATAACACAATCCCCTATATGTAGCACTATTAGATATAGTCCGAGCCTGATAAATTATGAGAGCAACAACGTCTACTGCCTTCATTTTCTAAATGCAGAAGTTTAGCACAACTCCATCCTTTGTTACTTCACTTAGATGATTTGTTGGCAATAAGTTAGTAGAGATGAAGTGGTGCCAAACTTTTGACTAAATAGTCATCATGGAAGCGAAGAAGTTAACTTATTATTTTTAATTTCCAATCTCTTTTTCCATCAGTAAAAAAAGCAATCACTTCATCCAGTGATGCATCAGTCATCACAAATTCAGCGTATTTGCAATGGAATACATTTCTCAAGCCATAAAAAGCATTGATCCTTTCCTTAGAAAATTCAGCTTGCTTACCTCTCACAACAATTTTGATGCAAATAAAGACATGCCATGCCTTAGAAGAAGGATTTAACAATGATGAAGAAATACATATATTTTCATCATCTCAGTCATCCAAATTTGCATCTTCATTTGTAAAGTATCAATAGAGTTCATTCATATTATCTCTTGTAGGGGTAAAATTCACATAGTGGAAAATAGGCACATTTTCAATCATAAACATCTCGTTTATTTTTGAAGTGGTGAATTGCACAAACCTAACTCACACATAGACAATTCCTTGGTTGATTCAATGAAGATTTTCAAAAAACTCTTTCACCACAGGTACAACTATGGTGGCAATAGTGTAGTAAAGCACTTCCCAACGTCTTTGTGTAATAATCTCTTCTACACGAGTATTCAGAGCATTGAATCCTCGATTCACAAACACATTTCTTTGATTATCATCGTTTTCACGAGAACACGATCACATAACTTCTGCACATCAAAACTGATGAACTTTTTCTAGTTGAAAATTCCCAATCTAGTGGAATTTTTAGAGTGGGAAGCCATTTTAATTTGAAAACTAGTAACTCTTCCCTTGTTTCTCCCTTTAAAATTGACTTTAGAATCAGTTTCGAGGAGTTATAAGGAAAAGAACCGGCCAAAAAAGGTCAAAAATTGCCATTTGAAATGTTTTAAGTCATTTTCATCGTCGTGACACTTCATGCACCGTTTCGAAGCATCGTGTGCTAGCTCTTTGGAATGTACCACTGTAGGCGCCAATCTGAATGGTCATTTCCTTCTAGACTTTAGTTTTCCATGAAATAATTTCAATCTTGTATTGTATAATAAAACTTCTTGTCTAGACACAAATTCTTTTTTTATTATCTTCCGATCATGCCATTCTTTCATTATTTCCTTATAAATCTGAGTATTATCACAAGATTCATTCATGATTTCTTCAAGCTTGATCAATTGGAGTAATCTTTTCTCACCAGCATCTTTCAAATTGAAATTGAATTCCTTAATAGCCCAGTAAGCTTTATGTTCCACTTTTACTGGTAGGTGACAATTTTTACTAAAAATTAATCTATACGGTGACAATCGTATAAGTGTCTTATATGTTATCATGTATGCTTATAATGCAATATCTAATCTACCAGACCAATCCATTTTATTAGGATTCACACTTTTTCCTAAAACTCTTTTAATTTTACCACTAATCTGAGGATGATGAGTAGTTTCAATTTATTACATTATATTATTATTTTTCCACCAATCTTACTATTGTTGCATTTGTAAAATAAGATCCTCCATCGGTAATGATTACTCTTGGCATTCCATATCATGTAAAATTATTTTTAATTAAAAATTTTGAAACACTCCAGTAAAGTGATTGATTTTGTTCATGTTGAAACATAATCCACTGTAATCAATTTATAACTATTTCCATTTGAAGGCATAAATGTTCCCATGAAATCCAATCTCCATTCATAAAAAATTTCAAATTCCAAATCAAAATTTGGAGGCAATTCAATTCTATTTGAAATATTACCTACTCTATGACACCGATCATATGTTTATATATATATATATATATATATATATATATATATATATATATATATATATATATATATATATATATATATATATATATATATATATA